>JASDQU010372545.1:43118-60275 GCA_032191745.1 Picea mariana
TTGTTCATTTCAGTTTCTCATAACTTTTATGTGTAGGATACCCAACCACCCTTGTAGGTTGTTGGGGAAGTGGGGTACTTCAAAATTCCTCCCGTCCATATTAAAATTTCATGTCGTGATACCACAATCCTCTATGTATTGCTTTTAATGAATCAATGTATAAAATATGACAAACAAACTTATGCAAATATAATTTAGTCACTCACAATTATAGATGTAGATTATACTTGCAACATAGCAACATTTAAATCCATAATATACATAACATTAATTCATCATAAACACATTAAACCATAACACTTGTCTTTATGGAAATAGGACACCAATTGGTTGTAGACATAGAACATTTCAGCCAACCGTAGGCTCATTGTTGCACTTAGTCTATCTAACAAGGGATACCCCCGATTTGAGGTTACAGAGATGAATTTCTCCTACAATTGGCTCTAGTCCTCTCACGCAACCCACCTTTCCCAATACTCATAGGTTGGAAACTCTCACAACAACTCCAATCCACCATCTATATTTCCCCTTCAACCTGCACAACCCAAGGAATGGGATCCCCTTCTTTGCCACATAGTCCCTTGGGCTATCCCACTTCCCTCTAGGGCTCCAACACAGGTCGACTAGGAAATCTCTCTACTAGGGACTCCATGAATTCTCGGTTGTAAGGGAGTTTCTTAATGACAACAATTCCCTTTACACATGGTCATAATTTTCCACATGGGTTCCTTTCCCATAATGTCATTACAATCATGGCATCTTAGCTCTCAGATACGACTTTCATTAGAATGATTGGAAAAATACCACACAATAACCAAAAACCATGGGTTATAATTGCATGCCCTCAACTAACCACGTGTCTTCCTAAGAAGCCCATATATCTCACTTGCAACTCATCCCAAGGTTGATATGACTTGGGGTGACATAAGCAAAAGATTTAGGCTAGGAATAAAATAATATAATTTGGTTTTGACCTCTTTGAGCCCCCTAAGCCCCCTTTCTTTTATCTTTTTTGGAATCATAGCCCCCCATGTTTTTGTCCTTCTCCATCTACAACCGGTGACGTATTTTTTATTTTTAACATTCAATGTACGATATTTACATCTTACATTGCTTGGCTCTCAGCCATTAATTGTATACACAAATATACATTGCTAATCTGGGGATCAAAATCGAAGTGTCACATTCCCCTCCCCCTAAATTTTGCATCGTCCTTGGTGCACATCACCATGCATATGTACAATAAATTTTACATCAAAAATTCAAAATAGACATGGGTATTCCTCTGGGATCACATCTTCCATCTCCCACGTGTATTCTTCAAGGCTATAGTAGGTCTACTGAACCTTTATCCCGATCATTGTGATATTCTTGTCTAGTTTACATACTGGTTGTAGTTGGAAGTCTCCTTCTGGTTCCACGTACAATATGATCATAGGGGTATCACATTCTTTTCCTCCTTGGAATAACACCATCCACGGTGTTCTTCTTCCAGGTACTCAATTCATGTTTTCAATATTCAAGTGTTCCTATAACAACCATTAGAAAAACATACATGTTATAGTTTTTATCATATAGCAATTATCATATTCACAGGAGTTTTCCACTCCACATTGTAAGCATGTATTAAAAAAGAATGAGTATGCAATCTTCACTTAATACTTTTTTGTATGGTTATTGTTCTCTTTCACAATGCTTCCACCTATGTACCTTGACTCCATCTGGCGGCACCTATATGCCTCCACGTCACCCTACCAATCCATGTCACCTATATGGGTCCACGTCATATTTTTGGAAATTTTCCGAAAAATTCAAAATTATATATGTTTTATATATTTTTTTGCTAATTCACAACGGCCACGAATTCTTTGGGCTTAGCTTCCCTGGCCGAATTCAACCCCTATACTAGCCAATTTTGACACCATTATGTCAATTACCCTTTGGACTTCATCTGGAATTGGGGATTTTGCCTAATTTCCATCATTTTCCCCAAATTAGTTACACAAGCTATGACCATGAACTTATAAAATTTGGGTCGCTATATGCTCAAACAAGAATCCAATTTGGGAATTTTAGCCATTATTCCCACAATTATTGAATTCAAAACTTTTCCCCCATGTATACGCCTTGAGGAATTTTATCAAACACCTAGTTTGCAACCTGAAATTTTCTTCCTCTACAAGTTAGTTTATGGCCCATATAGCCCCAATGTTGTAATCTCGCTCTGATACCACTTTGTAACATACCCAACCACCCTTGTACACTATTGGGGTACTTTAAAATTTCTCCCATCCATATTAAGATTTCATGCATGGATACCATAATCCTCTCTGTCATGCTTTTAATGAATTAATGCATGCAAATGACAAGTAGGCTTATGTGAATATAATTTATTCATTCACAATTACATATGTGAATTATACATGCAACATAACATCTTTTAAATCCACAATGTACACAACATTAATTCATTATAAATACAATAAAACATAACACTTATCTTTATGGAAACAAGACACCAACTAGTTGCAAATGTAGGACATTCCACCCAACAATAGGCTCACAAGTGCACTTAGTCACTCTGCAAGGGCCACCCCTAAGATGAGGTTATGATTCCATAAGGAAAAATTTCTCCTATGACTGGATATAGTCCTCTCACACAACCCACTTTTCCCAATACTCACAAGTTGGAAACTCTCACAACAATTCCAATCCACGAACACTCTTTCCTCTTCAACCTACACAACCCAAGGAATGGGATCCCCTTCTCTGCCATGCAATCCCTCGGGCTATCCCACTTCCCTCTAGGGCTCTAGCATTGGTTGGACACGAAATCTCTCTGTTGGGGACTCCAACAATTCTCAGTTGCAAGGGAGTTTCCAAATGGAAACAATTCCCTTGACATAAGGTCATAATTTTCTACATGGGTTTCTTTCCCATTATGTCATTACAATCATGAAATCTTAGCTCTTAGATAAGTCTTTCGTTAGAATGATTGGAAAAATACCACACAATAACCAAAAACCATGGGTTATATTTGCATGCCCACAACTAACCACATGTCTTCCTAAGAAGCCTATGTATTTCACTTGCAACTCATCCCAAGGTTGATATGACTTAGGGTGACATAAGCAAAAGACTTAGGTTACGAATAAAATAATATAATTTGGCTTTGGCCTCTTTGAGCCCCCTAAGTGCCCTTTCTATCCTCTCTTGTGGAATCATAGCCCCCCAAGTCTGTGTCATTCTTTGTCTACAACAAATGATGTATTTTTTATTCTTAACATTTAATGTCCAATGTTCACATATTACAACACTTGGCCCTTGGCCATTTATCATATACACAAATATACATTGTTGATCTGGAGATCAAAACTTAATTGTTACAATATGCATGGCCAGGTTCTAAAATTTTGGTTGAAGATTAAGAAATTATATGAAGTTTGCAAAAAATGGTTAAAAAAAAACCATTGGGTGTTTTTTCTCACATAAATTGGTTTTATATGTTTTAATATTTACCTTTTCGTAATGAAAATATGATATACACATCTCATTTTTTCCTAGAGGTCTTTTTGCAAATGTTTTCTTTATGGTCTTTTTACAATTATATCGTTCATTATTTTTAACTTGCGTAAAACTTTCACATCCAATTTTATTACAAATTTGTTGTAATCAAAAGATATATAATGTCTAATGGATCATAATTGATAACTTATTATTTCTTGCTAGATCATTTTTTTTTTGTAAATAAAAACTATATTCATATTAACAGAGAGTACAGAGAGATAAACAATGGATGCAGTTGCCCAGAGATCATGTCAGTCTCTGGGCCTTGAGAAAAAAAAGCAAGAAAAGGGCCTGCCCTAGAGGGGAAACTAAGCTTTAAGTTGTTTTGAACAAATCGGCCTTATAGGATTTCTAAGGTTGTATTGAAAACTAAAAACTAGAAGCCTAGATAGCCAAACATGACAAGAAGAGAAGCAGAACTAGAAATCACTTGACATTAGAAACCCGTGCGCCCATAAGGTCCACCACCTCGCAGCCAGTAATAGCCTTGGAACCTTCGGCCTTATTATAGTTGCACCCAAGGGGGACATAATTGCCTCCATGCTGACTAGCTAACGAGGTAATAACCATTAGTTGGAGAGCTTGGGGCATGACACAAGGGGCGAATTGGAGCCATCTATCAACAAGGGTGGTCAGTCTTGTCATTCATACCACCTCTATGATCAAGGGAACTGGTAGACATCCCATCCGAGAAATTTCTTACTTGATCATTAATATAGTAATCGATTTAAAATAAAATTGAGCTAACTTTAAATTAATTTTAATCTTAATTTAAAGTTTAATTAAAATTATTATTTTTTAATTAAAAATTTATAAATTATTTCAAATATTATTGGTCGATGTGATGTGATAGGATTAATTTACATATTTAAAATTTTAAATATCTATGAAATGATGAAAAATCATCACATCAAATATCTTATATTTTATATAAATTTAATTTGTGTCTTGTGCATTATTGTAATGACATCAACAACTTTAGCATTTGTGTTAGCTAAATGTACACCAATTCCTCGAACTTCCTTCCCAATATACTACTTGGACTCCTAATCAATATCTTATGTTTGGACTCCACTTGAAGATCATTCTCGTCATGGCTTACTATTAAAGAATAAAATCTTTCAATAATAGATTTGTCTCAAGAAAACCTCAAAACTACTCAATACGAGTCTTGAAGCTTATTAATTAAATGTTATTTCTTCAGGTAATTCTTAACTAATGGAGATTTCAAAGAGAGTTTGTTAATCTTCAACAACTCATCCTCTAGAGTTTGTTTGCACCAAAAATTGATGGCGACACTTATGCATTGTTGGGATGGATCATGGAGTCTCTTAAGGCCATTGAATACATAGACAACCTTAGGTACATAATTATGCAGGGAAGGAGAGTGATGGAGAGCGCCACTTCACATATGTTTAAGATGGTGGAGGGGTAAGCGTATGTTCTCAACTTCTTGGTGGGAGATGTCAACTTCTTGGTGGGAGATGAGAACATCGAGTGCAATGGCTCCATAAGGGTGGAAGTGTTTGCGGGGTGATAGATTTTATAGGTTCCCTATGAATCGAGGGGCATAAGAGGCTTTAAGATGGTGAAGCTCACTTTCACAATACATTTTGCTAATATTTGCATTACATTCTTCAACAACTACTATCACATGAGTACCGATGAATTTAGCTCCATGTATTGTCCTATGATAGACAATGTCAATCTCTTTTCTCTCCATGTTAACTCTATAACATTCTTATCAAAATCTATGCTTTGGCTCCATCTTATAGTTCTATTGCTTTTGGCTACCTTTTTTATTATTATCTAAAATAAGGCCCACATATGGCCTTTATATAGAGACCGCACACACATGCATATGGTTTTGCCTCTCTCCTTTGGAAGCGTAACAGTTCTTTTTGGATTAATTTCAATTTGATGTCTAAAAAATGCAGTTTTTATTTGTTCCAAAGCTAGTTCAACAACCATCCATATTATTTAGATCAATTTCAATTTGATGTCTCAAAAATGCAGTTTTTATTTGTTCCAAAGCTAGTTCAACAACCATTCATATTATTGGAGATGTGGCCTCAATTCCATCTTTCTAGCATATTTATCAGTGCTTACGTATGTGATAACAACATATTCATTTTGATTGGCAATAGGTCTGAAAAATATCCCATTGCTTCTTTTTGTGATGCTATAGATATAGTATCCTTGTAATCCATTGAATTTTTTCTAAAGCCAAGCCTCTGTGTGAGCTTTAGCTAGGCATACACCAACTCTTTTTTCCAAGGAAAACACTTTGTAGAAAACCTTTTGAGTACTTCCCCATGATCCATGGATGGTAAACATGGTAAATTGTTGGCCTTGATTATGGAGCCTAACCCTGAGGTGATCAAGAGAGTCGAAGACATGAACTCTCCAACTTTGGGGGAGAGATTTTGTATTTGGCTCATGATTGTTTGAGCTAACCCTCGATGCACTACACAACCATTTTTTTTTTGTAAGTTAGTTTATATATTAGAGCCTGAAAACAGTTACATAAGATGAAAAAAAACTAGCTAGTGTGATAGCGGTGCTCAGCTGGGAAACCACCGCTGTCCTAAGTGCCAGAAAAAGGATTATTTGGAATCATAGTTGGTAGTGGTGCCCTTTCAGGAAACCACCGTTGTCGAATGTTCAAACAATGGGGTGGTCCGTGACCAAGCCATGCAGGGAAAATATCATAGTTTAGAAAAAAGTAAAAAGTAACTAAAAGACTAACAACCTTCCCTGGCTGCTCGTGGGCAACGTTCTGCCAAAACATGGAAAAAGACCTAGACCGAGTCTGGGCCCGGTGTAGACACTTCGCGCCTGGGTCTTGCCCTTGCATCATTGCCTACCGTAGATCCTGGAGGAAGGCCATCAACTTGTCAACCCTGATCCAGTGATATGCTTCTCTGTTGTGCATTTTGAGCGAAATTGTTTTAAGCTCCCTCAAGTCTCAATTGATGTCGCTCGGGTCCCGTTTGAAGCCACTCAGGTCCCATTGAAGAATTCTCATGGCGTCCGAGTCCTGTGCGCAGTTCCTATGTCCACCATCTGTNGAGGTGGAGGGGGAGGGGGAAAGGACAGGGGGAGGGTAACGGGGAGGGGAGGGAGGAGGTTGGTGGGAAGGGGGAAAAGGCAGAGGTGGAGGATGACGTGGACGGGAGGGAGGAGGTGGCGCATACCCCAGTGAGTTGCTAAACAGGTCGAACCACTTGACCCTACAACCATAGGGGTTTGAGAGGAGGGAAATCTCAGTGAGGGGGTGTATGAGGGGTTGTCAGGGAGGAGGCATAACAATTGGCTCAAGGACAGGGGGAGGAGATGGAACCAGAGGAAGAGGGTGAGATGCTACTTCCTCGGGTCCCAAGATGAGGAGAAAGTTCAACACAGGGGGAGAATGTGGAGGGGCTCGTCTTCTGAAGGGGTGGCGGGAGAAGGCTCAGCCTCAATTGAACGATCAGAGGTGGGCAAAATTCTTCCCCTAGTTGCGTACCAAGCGGCACCCCACTTGGGCCTGCCCCTGGGACGAGGCATATCGATGGAAAGAGGGGAGGAGCTAGTAGAGCTTGAGGAGATGACGAGAAAAAAACATAGGGAGGCCAAGGTGTTCGCGAGTTGGCTGCACCAGGGCGAGGCCATGATGTTTGCAGAGCACTTGGAGATGGTGAGTGAAGTCCTTAGCATACAATGGGTCGAGGAGTGTGTCGAGGAGCCCAAAAAATCCCCGCGTCCAACTCATGCCATGACGTCACTTGCAAACTGGAGCATTCGGCTCGTGTGACTGCGGGTACACGAAGGAGGAGTGAATCTTGGTGGTTGAGCACTGACGTTCATGGGGATACGGAGATAGGGGGATATGACTAGATGAGCGCTAGGTGGCTGCCCGCCCATCCCGGAGGCCTCCCCATGTCCCGATTTTCCTCTGTGCTTGGAGACACCCCATCCAGGGGTCGATATTTGGTGCTTGCCATGTTTCTACAAGAAAGAACCATGGGATGAGAGAGGTTCAACGTGGGGGAACACGCAAATATTCCATCTTCCAATTCCACCCCAATATTTGCTAGCAGGTTGACCACTTGAATCACCTTTCTGCGAACATGAGAGGGGTGGATTACCTAGTGTGGTTGGAGGATGGAGTTGATTCTCATAAGCCCAGTCGTAAGTCTCCATCTCAAAGAGATTTTCTTCAGGTTAGCCCCATTAAGGAGGTGGGAGAGAAGATTGATGACAATTTGTGAGTCCCCCTCGGCTATGATGGGGAATAGCTCTAGTTCAACTACCGCTTGAATTCTAGCGAGGAGTCCCTAGACCTCTGCCGAGTTGTTAGTGTTATGACCCAGATTCCCAGCTGTGATGTGTAGGATTTCCCCTTTGCTATTGTGTATGACAGCTCCGTATCCAGATGGTCCTGGATTTCCTTTGGAGGCCCCATCGAAGTTTAGTTTGTAGCATCCTATGGGTGGAGATTCCCAGTGGGTGGGGCCATGCTTGCAATGGACAACAGTGGAGATAGTGGGGTGGAGGCTGAGCTTTCAGGCGTTGAGGATGTGACTCTCATTAGGGGGGGCAATTTAGATCTTGAACCATCCAGGGATGCATGGAGATGGTTTTGTTAAGGGTGGAATGGATGGTGGCTCAGACTTCTTTCCAAATATCGAAGGCTGTTTGGAAGATTCGTCTGTTCCTTTCCTTCCAGATATGCCAAATAATAAACCTTGGGAGAAGTTTCCAGATTTTGTTGAGGACGGGGGATTGAAAGGCCATGCTTCTCCATCCTACTACTATTTCCCTTAGTCTTGTGCGATTCTTGTTTGTGGTTCTCATCAGGCAGGCGTTGTGGTCCCAAATGCTTGAGCTGTAGGTGCATAGGTTTAGGAGATGATTTTGAGTTTCCTCCTCTAATCCGCACATATGGCATATGGAGGAGCCGATGAAGCCTCTTTTCCTGAGATTGTCCCAAGTGAGAATACTGTTGTGCGCCATAAGCCAAAGAAAGGTGCTAATTTTCATCCAGGAATTTATTTCCCAAATTTTGCTCCAGATCTCTTCCCGAGGAGAGGAGTTGTGACCTGATCTAATGAGGTATGCTTCGCGGATGTTGAAGGTTCATGTGGTGGAGTGTCCCCATATGAGGATGTCATTGCCTTGTTGTTTGATAATTTTCCGTGCATTTAGGTGATCTTGCAGTGGTTGGATGTTGAGATTGATGGGGATGTTCAAATCCTCATGAGAATTCTTCCAGCTACACCAAATATCCTTTGGCCTATCTGGGATCCAATAATCCTGTACTTTGATGAGACCTGCTTCAGTGGAGAAGGGAATGAGGGCGTTGAGATTTGGATCTGTATTTAGGGCTGGAACTTGTTGCCAAGAATCACTCCAAAAACATGCCGACGAGCCATTTTGTAATTCCCAGAAAGAGTGATCTATGATAAGTTCCCGATTGTTCCTGGCCGCATTCCAGATAAGCGATCCTGGGCTTTAATCACTCCATATGATGAGCTCTGTTTCAGGGGAGGTGGGGGTATATTTTTTCTTCAAGAGGCATGCCCATAGATCTTGGGGTCTCTTTAACTAGTGCCACCATATTTTTGCACTGACAACTTTGTTGAGTATGGATGGATCTTTGAGGCCAAGGTCTCCTAAGATCTTTGGTTTGCATACTTTTTGCCAATTTACCAAAGTGAATTTGCTCCCCTCTTTGGTGCCCTGCCAGAGAAAGCTTCTTTGTATGTTTCTTAGAGTGTTGAGGATAGAGGTAGGGGCTGCAAGGGTAGAAAACACGTAGACAGGGAGGGCTTGTAGAACTGACATTAGAAGGATGAGGCGTCTAGGAAAATTGAGGGAACAAAAGGTCCAGGATGAGAGTTTCTTGCGGAAATTGGAAAGTAAGGAGTCTCGAGAAGAATTTCTTAGAGGGTTATCAATAAGGGGGATTCCCAGATAAACAGAGGGGAGGGTACTACGGGTGAAGCCTAGGTTTTGGGTGAGGTGGAGTTGTATCGCAAGGGGTATATTGAAGAAGAAGACTTGAGATTTGGTCATGTTCACTTCCATTCTCGAGGCTTCGTAAAAGAGGTTGATGATGGATTTGAAATGTAGAGCTTCTTTGGCAGTAGAAAGTCCCATGAGAAGGATGTCATCCACAAATTGACTATGTGAAATAGGGGGGGAGATGCCATGGGGGGTGAGTCCAGAGAGAGAGTTTTCAGCGACGACTGCCTTGATAGTGCGACACAGTCCTTCTGCCATGAGGATGAATAAGAAAGGTGAGAGTGGATCACCTTGTCTTATTCATCGTGATGGGGAGAAGGGTTTCGTTGGAACACCATTGACGAGAATGGAGAACAGGGCTAAGAAAGTAAGATTGAAAATCTAGGTGACCCATGCTGGGTCAAAGCCAAAGGCAAGAAGATTTGATCTCAAATAGCTCCAACTTAACTTATCAAAGGCTTTAGAGAGATCAAGTTTTAGGAGCATACCTTGAGTTTTTGTTGAGTGTAGCGAGTGGATGATTTCATGTGCCAGGATGACACTATCCAAAATTTGTGTGCCTTCCACATAGCCGGATTGCTCTCAGAATATGAGGAATGAAAGGATAGGTTTGAGTCGAGTTGCAATGATTTTCGTAAGGATCTTGTAGATGACGTTGCAAAGGGCGATAGGCCTGAAGTGCGAGGGGGAGGTGTTGTTGTTTTCTTTGGGTATGAGGGTAAGAAAGGTCATGTTGAGGGTCGGAAGAACCTGCCCGGAGTGTCTAGAGTCTTTGATGATTTCCCAGACATATTTTCGAATGATGTTTCAATAGTGGTGAAAGAAATCTGAGGTGAAGCCATCTGGTCCAGAAGCTTTGCCCAGTGGGGTGTCCTTGAGAGATTGGTCGACCTCCTCCTAAGTGATTGGTCTCATGAGTGCGTCATTATACTCTTTGGTTACCCCCTTGGGAATGTGTCTGAGAATTACATCGATGGCTTGCTTTTTGTCAAGTGGGGGTTCTGCGAGAAGATTTTTGTAGTAGGTGAGCAACTCCTTTTTTATGTCTACATGATGTTGGATTACGATCCCTTATTCCGAGACTAGATGGGTGATGCGATTGGTGTGCCTATGCCGAATCATGGATTTGTGGAAGAATTTGGTATCCCCCCCCTCTTTTAACCATTGGATGCAGGATTTTTGTCGCTAGAGTATCTCTTCTTGCTTTCTCCTTTCTACGATCTGGTTGCTTAGTTTTAATTCCTTCTCCTTTAGGGAATTCGTCAGTCCTTGAGAGCGAATCTACTGCTGGAGGGTTTGCATTTGTTGATCGAGACTTGTCAGCGCTTGCATGATGTTGCCAAAGGTATTCTTGTTCCAATATTTGAGTTGAAGCTTGAGGTTTTTGAGCCTCTGTTGAAATCTATACATCGGGGTGCCTGTTTGAATGGCTGCCTCTTCCCACCATTGCTGAATATTTGTTTGAAAGTCTGGGTGGGTTAGCCATAATTTTTCAAAGCGAAAAGGATTTATGCCTGGGGTGCCCTCAATGTGGAGGGTCAGTTGTATCGGCCAGTTGTCCGAACCCGGAGTGTCGATGACTGTGGCATTCCAAGCTAGATTATCTAACATTATGGCTTCCAAAATGAGGAAGTGATGCAGTCTGGTGGATACATGCTGCTCCCCCGAGCGTTTGTTGGACCAGGTAAAGGGCCCATTATCTGTGCTATCGTCAATGAGTTTCAGTATATCAATGGTGTGTTTGAAAAGCTCACTGTCATTTCCCAATATGCGAGTGCCCCCCTTTTTTTCCTCCAGACCTGTGATCATGTTAAAGTCCCCTCCAAGGGTCCAACGATGGGGTCCAATATGGTCGGCTATCCAACCCAAATGGTGAAGGAAGGCTGCCTTGTCTTCTGGTCGCGGAGGACCATAGACATTTGTAATGTAGCCCTGTTTGGTTGAGCCAATGAGACGGAAGGATGCAATTATGGTCCAATTGGAAGTGAAGAAGTCATTCAAGATAACTGTGTTTGGATTCCAGAGTATGGCTAAGCCATCGATTGCCCCCCTAGAGTCCACTACTACCTGCTGGGCCTGCTTCCAACATTTTTGAAGAGTGGATGAAGCCTCCTCTCCTGTGCATTTTGTTTCCTATAGGAGAAAGATGTTTGGTTGATCCTTCCTTATTCTCTCTTTGAGCAAACCTTGTCTTCTCTTGGCATTAAGACCCCTTATATTCCAAGATATTATCTTCATGAGGACGATGGGGTTTGGAGGGGAGGGAAGCTGTTCGAGATAAGATGTATTTGGCCTGATTTGACTAGGAAGTTGCCAACATCTTGAATGAGTTGATGTTTTGGCTTTCGTCCTCTCTTTTTCTCATCTTTTGCAGGTTTCCGTTGCTCCTTCGAGGTACCTTTTTGGATTCCTAGATTCGAGTTGGCTCGGGATGAACCCCCTCCTGAGGAGTTAAGGAAGACTTTGTGAACTTTGCACAATTGGTCTTGTGGGATGGTGTAGAGTTGCTGCTTGCGATAGGCTTGTTCTAGATGTGCCATATCTATACCCACGAGCTCCTGATCCTCCAGGTCCAAATCCGAATCTCCTATTTTGAGTCCGAGGTTTTTAGGGAGATGGGGTTCAGTGACAGTTTCCTGCGAAGGAGCTGAGGCAGTGTGGTTAGGAGGGTTGGGGTCGGTGTCGGTCTCTGAGGCTGTCAGTGGAATGGTTGAGGAGGATGGGGTATCCGAGGTGGTTTGAAGGGCTTCGAAGGAATTTTTGGTAGGGAGTCCAGGGGTGGTTTGAGGTGGGGATTTTTTAGCAGGGTGTCTTCGTCGACCCATGACTTGGGTGAAACCATCCTTGTGTTTTTCAGGGTCTTCCTGGGAAGGTTTGGTAGGATTATTTAAAGGGCATTCATGGAAGAGATGTCCATGTTCGTGGCATTTGCGACAATGAAAGGGGATGTGCTCATAGTCAAGGGTTTGGGACCATTCTTCGTCTTGATAATCTAGGGTAATGGCTCCGAGGAGGGGTTTAGAGATGTTCAAATAAACACAGATGCAAGCATAAGCGGTATACCTTTGTTGTCGTGTGGCCTCCGAGGCTTTGACGTAGGTTCCAATGGTGTTGCCAATTCCTGCCAGGATCTCTTCAAGCTAGAATTCCTTTGGGAGTGAGTATAGTCACAATGAGACCGGGGCGTAAGTAAAGTCTTCCTTTTCCGGGCTGAATCTCTCCATCCAAATGCGTAGGAAGAGGCCTGTTGAGTTGTAGAAGTATGGCCCTCCTTCGAAGATTCGATTTCTGTCCTCCAGGTTGTGCAGGATTATTGTGAAGAAGCCTTTTGATCCAAGTTGGAGGTCATAGTGAACTTTTGGCTTCCACCAGTGTTGAATCCATTTGACCAGGTCTTTTTCCGAAGGCCAAAGTCCCAGGAATTTCCCTATCAGTGCAAAATCTCTCATATATTGTTTCTGGTCTTCTATTCTCGAGAAGCTGATGATTTATTTGGGGGCGATTGGGGCTTGTGGAATGCATTTTCCTGGTTCCCAGGTGTGATTAGTTTTTGGCTGACTGGTTTCGGGATCGATTTCCATCGGCTTTTCTTTCGACATTTCTTCCTCCAACAATATCTGTCGCATTTCGTCTAGGAGCTCGAAAGTCGACCGTTTGAAGTGATTTGGGTCATGTTCCTTGGCCATGACAGTGTTGTAGGAGGGTGTCGAGTGCCCCCCTCCTTCGATTTCCATACGCGTAGCAGTTGCAAGAGATGCGACTGGGTGCGAGGCTGAAACCCTGGCGGCGCGTCATTGCTTTCTCTTTTTTAAAGGAGATATACTATTTGTATTAGCCAAAGTAAAGAAAAACTGCTCTACACAACCATTACTTATCTTGTAATTTTTTATTTTTATTTAAGTTGTGCTCTTTTTATCCTAAATCTTTCTAGTTAACCCCTTCAATAAACAAACCTGCATAAACCCATCTCGACCTTTCAATCACTTATTTTTTTAAACAATATTTATATAAATATAAAACTAAGATAAAATTAAAATCATACAACATTATGTTAAATAATATCAAATAGTTGAGTGAATATTATTATTAAAAATTGCAATGTAGAATGCTTCCAATGCCTACCTAGAAAGAGGGGGTTATGCCAACTTAGAAGTGGAAAACTCCACTGGCTATTTCTTTTCATTTATGTCACTTTTATCTTATTTGCATTTATTATACTATAAAGAAGTTGTAAAGGGTTGTAATTTAATTTTAAAAAGCATACAACATATCTTCGTTGGACCTAATGGTTAAGAACATGTGTTTTCTCCTTGAAAGTTATAGGTTCAAATCCAAAAGGGAGTAGGATATGTACACTTTGTAACATGTTTAATGATTTTATCAATAATTGTTGATGTCTATATCTCAATTATACTTCAATCTTTAAAGACATGGAGTATCTGTGTAGTTTCTCTTACTTTACTTTAATACTATACACAAACAATATATTGTTAATTAAACCACATTAAAATGTTTATAAGACGTAGAGAACAAGCAACTTTTATACTCATTTCATTTGTTTGTTTGAATATGTAATTATGTTATAATATTTATATTAAGTTTAAAATTTATTTAAACTTTATAATTATGTTATAACATTTCATTGGTTTAAATATGTAATTATGTTATAATATTTATATTAAGTTAAAAAATTATTTAAACTTTATACATGTATTTTTTTGTTTGGAAATGGTTATAATTATTGTTTCCCATTTCTAATGTCTATAGCGATTCTATAGTAAAGCATATACTCATACTTAAATAAAAATGATGAATATGATAGGTGGTTTCCATATTACAACAATATGGAGATGTTTTAATTGAAATATCTTCAATTCCATTACATGGAGATGTTTTATTTGAAATTTCTTAAATTCCATTATATGAAATTTCATGAGTTTGAAAGTTCACTTCCTTCCATCCTTAGAAAGTAGTTTCATCCTTTTATGGAAAATTAAGGCCCCATAACGTTTATTTGTTTTTTGGTTCAACTTATGGTAATTATCTTTTGTAGTCCCCGCCTCCGGTGAGGGACTATAGCAATGGCTTTGTGGTCAACTATTGTCGATCGGGTCAGTTTTACCGCATCAATAGATGTGTTTTAGAGCATGGTGCATTCTATATGTTCCCAACTATCTAGTTTTATTTCCTTTTTAAGTTTTACTTTTTAATACTAACAAAATTATTTTCGTAATTTTATAATTTCACTTATTTAATTTTTGATTGGTTAAGGGAATTGTGATTTGACTTTATTGCCTTGGTGTAAGTTAATTTATTTTCGCTTATTTTTACAATTAAAAATTAATTTAAAAAAACAAATAGTACAAATTACGTTAGTGGTGTACACAGTTTTTTTTGCCAGTTCTGACAACACTTCAAAACTATGTTAGTGGGACTTGGCCTTTATCCCTCACCACCCTGCACAAAGGAATAAGCAAGTAAGAAAGTAAGGGTAATCAAGCTAAACGAAGGTATGCAAAGAAACACCCCTCTTTCTTCCTCATTCAAAATAATACAATAATTTTCATGCATAATAATACAACAATTAGAATTTTCGATGGCGACTAGTCTATTTCTCATCAGTGAAGGGAGAGTTGCTCTGCGATTGCTCACAGTGTAGTGTTTCTTGCATGACTGACAATAACTATGGTCTAACAATGGTGCCTGTACTTTTGGACTACAAAAGACAAAGGTATTCTTACAGTAATGCTCATCGTTCCTCACTCACAGGAATGTAGTTGTGCGTTTCTATTACAAAATATTTTTAACTTATTTTTAGGTAGTTCGAATTTATAGATACACCATTAATTTCGTCCTACTTTTAACCAATCTAATGCAGGTTTTACAATCATGAAGAGGCGTATCTCGATGCTACCAGGTTTGTATTGGACATACTGCCTACAATCAATATATATAAAGAGGTGAAAACATAAAATCTAAGATGACATTTACAATCGAATGATTATTAAATTCTTTATCAGGTATCCATTTTTAAATATGCAACCATTGATTTTGTGTTCTTTCCATTAAAAATGTTTGATTTCAACATCTTTACTATTTCTGTAGCTAATTTTTTTTAAGATCACAAATAATGTTGTGCTCTCAAACATACATTTTTACTAATTCTATTATTTATGTAGCTAATTTTTTTTCTAAAATCACAGATAATGTTGTGCTCTCAAATAAATTTTTGAAATTTAAGAATCTACTAGTTTATGAAAAATAAATACCTACTTTATGTGTTTCTAGTGGGCATTAGAGCTTCCTTTGCCTTTTGTGGTTATCTGGTGTGATGTTTGTTGAAATAATGTAACTGCAAAGTGTATTCTTATTATTATTTGATATATTATTCATTGGATCAATCCCCGTTGTGGATTGATCATGTTGACTATTGTAAAAGGACCAAATCCCTTTTTGCGGATTGGTCATAATATAAATGTAATAGGCAAAAGAAGAAGTCGGCCCCAGAATATATCAAAGAGGCCCCAAAATATAATAAAGGTGGTTATAACCACCCAGGAGAAGAAGTCGGCCCTGCTAGTGAAAGACACTCCCACACGTGCCAGTATTGTATTAATAAGGAGGCTAGCTCCTCACTTAGACACACACTCACTTGTTCATTAAGAGACAAGTTTCGAAGCTGCAGTTGGAGAAGAGAGAGAGAGAGAGAGGCACATCTTTAGGAGAGGAATTTCTGTATTTGTTTGAGTTATCTCTTGGCATTGTATTGGCTATCTACAATAAGGAAGTTTTGTTGGGTTTTCTTCCCCATGAGGGTTTCCCAGGATAAATGATGTGTCTCTTGTGATTGTGTATTTTTCATTGATCCTATCTTATGCTGTTGTTATTTATTGAAATGCAAAGGACTATAATAATGGCTTAAACATTAACATGGTATCAGAGCCAAGCTGAAGATAGCATCTTTCACAAGAGAAAAGTGAAAACCGTCACTGTTGTCGTACATGCAAATTAAGGCTTTTGTTGGTGAGGTATTTCAGCCCTAAAACCATCTAGAAAAGTGTGCTCTCCCTCAAGGATCATTTTGGCACCTTCAGCGCACCTTTTCAATGGCTAGATCTCTCGAAAAGTGAAACCCTAGTTTCACAAAGTACCAGAAGTACCAGAGGTACCAGAAAACTAGAAGCACCAGTCCAGAATTCCGCAGATCAAGTTTGGAGAGGTAAAAGTTGGATTTTCTCAGATCCAAGCGCACCTCCTGGTAAGTTCATAATTTGATTTTGAACACTTTCATTTTTGAGCATTTTCCCAGCTTCAAGTAGAAGATGTATGCAAGCGTTAAGCTTGTTGATAAGCTAGAAGGTGTGGAAAACTTCTATGCATGGAAGTATATAATTGGTCTCATTCTTGAAGAGAATGACCTGACAAGATTCGTTAAAGAAGAAGTACCAGAGCCCGTCGATGCTGTAGAAAAGGCAAAGCACCAAAAGGACACAATCAGGGCCAAAAGAATCATTGCAGATTCAATCAAAGATCACCTGATTCCCTATGTGTCATCAAAGAAGACTCCGAAAGAAATGTTTG
>JASDQU010372546.1:0-22761 GCA_032191745.1 Picea mariana
TTATTTTGCATCCTTGTGACTTGACCTTCCCTTGGTCCTTGTTGGTTGACGAAGTCTTTTCCTTAGATGATGAAGTGGGAAGAGGGTCGATATTGGATGAGATTTCTTCTGTTGGGATGCCAATTTATGGCTGCCCCATTCCTTCTTCTTGTTCACTTGTATCCATATCATTATTAGATTTGTCCTCATGAAGCTTTGTTTCTCCCGATGGTTGTGTTTCCGTTTTATTGAGAAAAAGAGTTTTGAGAGTGGTCCTATCTCCCAAGCCGCCTTCTTGGGATTTTGGGTCCAAATCATCGGAGGTTGGAGCAGATGTTTCCCTTGGTTTGTCCTCCTATTTGATTGGCACCTAAGTTATGTGTGAAGCTTCTAAGACTTCCTCGTCATCGTATATGGTGATTAAATCCATAAGGATGGTAGGGATAACTGTCCCACTTGATGCTCTCACTGACCTTCGCTGAGTTGTATTAGTCACCGGCGATCCTTCCTGTGGTGACAAAGGGCTGGTGTTTTTTTGGTCAACAGTCTCTTCTGGTGGAACTGTTTTTTATCCATTTCGATATGCCTCATGGTCATTTGTATCAGTCGAGGTAATTATCAAGGGTCCTACCAAAGGGTTAAGTGGGGTATCTTCCCCTAATATTTGCATAGATCTCTCGACTTCTTCCAGTAACAATATCCCCCTTTTTCCCCCTTTTTCGTGCCTCTGTCACTTGTACTGCTTTGTTTTATTCTCTTACCCTGATGGCTTCTTGAGTTGTGTGCTTTATTGTCTCAACTTGTTCATCCATGGTCATTTCTTTGAATTTGTTCATATTAGGGTTAGCTCTTCTATGGATCACTTCCTCCCAATCCTAGGTGCCCTCAGTAAAGATCTCATCTTCGAAGCTATCATGAGAATACGGCCAACATGAGGACACCTATGATTGGTGCTAAAGTACTAGGAATTTTGGATCATGTTTGCATAATTGGCATGTAGGGAACTGATACTCAAGATGACTCTGTCCTTCTTCTTACTCCTACGCAGTGTCTTTAACCATATAAAACCCAATATGAAAACCATAGGGTATAAACACTCTCTTCTTGTCCTTCAGCAGAAAAGTTTTATAGCCTTATAGGATGGTTGGGTAGCATATTTATCCCAATATGAGATGGTATGGGACATGGACGGGGAGCAAGTGTGGTGCACCAGTAGCCCTGAACACTCTGATACAAGTGCTTCTTTAATCAAAATACCAATGGCCAACTCTGGATATCATCTTTTTCGTTGTCGTTGAAATCCTTGGGAAATTTTTCTAAATATAATAAAGTGAAATCTCGCTATAAACTCATCACATATCATGGAGTAAAAACAAATTTACCTATTTTCCCACAAAATACTAAAATAAACATGCACGGGTAACTCAGCAACATGCCAGCTTAAATTCATACCTGCAAAAATGTTTCTCACACAGATTACGTCCAATAGGTAATATGCCATGTGGAAAACTGATGTTTCTCAATCATTTGGTGTCTGGGCCTGTAGAATGTTGATACTCAACTATTTGGAAATGATGGCTCCCCAATTGAAACTACTCCTAGAGATTTCCACGATATATGCTAAGTGCATCCATGCTTATGAAAACTTTGATTCGTCTTTTTCTCCATACAATTGGTAGATTAAATCCATTAAATACATATAAGTCTCTCTAAGTTTTACCATGTTGTACTAGCCATTGCTCCTATTTGTGAACTTTTTATATTCTTTCCACCACGAGGCCAGTAACTTGTTAGTGTCATGGAACTCATAAAACCTGACCACAAACTATGTATTCAGTCTCTCCTCTGGGTCTCAGAGTTTGTAGTATTTTTGTACCTCTATTGGAAGAAATATACCAACACATTCTCCCTCCTCATTATTGACCATACATTTCATCGCATCTGCGTGGTCGATTATCCATCCTAGGGTTTCAATGCAGGGAAGAATTGGGGTCCGGCAAGCCACCATGTGCAGATATGATCGCCTAATATTCGAGAAAACTTGGTCATCCAATACCCTGACATCTGGATTTTTGTGAGGTGTAAACTTCGGGTAATCTTCCTGACTGATTTTCTTAAAATGATCCCTCCAATAAGGGAGCATTACTTTAGATGCAGTGCTTGCCTATGTGTCCCCGAACATTGGGGGATGGCTAAATTGTTTCTTGGTAGAAGTTTGGATAACTTGTTCCATATTTGAAACAAAATCAAGTTACCTTGTGGTCGTTGGTGTCAACCCTTCGTCCATATCCAGTTCTTTCATTTTGGTATTTCTTGGTGAGCATCTGGTCGTCGGCTTTCACGAAGGCATTTTCCTGCACAAAATAATATAATGATTTGCGAGTCAACTTCGACAAGTGTTATTCGATGCAATCGTAAATGAAAACAATATATACCAATCTTACCTCTTCCTTGCAATAAATAACCTAGGCTTACTGGTAATTGAAGGGATACAATAAGTTGTAACCTCTTCAATGCTCTCTCTTTCTCCTTCATCTACTTGGGAGATCATTGATTTGTGAATGGAATGCCATGCTTGGGCATAGACATTGAAAATTTAAAACATACTTACCTTGTTGCATCGAGTTTTAAATTTAGTATTACAGATATGATCTATACAATCTATAACTGAATCCCCATCATGCTTAGGATTAAATGAAACACGGGCTAATGATAGAGGAGCGTGTTTCTTTAGATTTCATCGGTGAATTCAAATTTTGAAAGTTGGTCGGTGCGCGACATCTTGGTATCATTTAGGTGAAGTTATTAATTGTCTAACAGATTGCAAACCTCTTCCTTCACTTAGCTAGAGGTATCGCACTTCAACGGGACTAGTAAGATCGTCATCGGGGATATGCAGGATCGTTAAATGGACAGGACAGATCAGCCAGGATCGTCAGCGTCGGAGGATAAAGGTTCAATCTAAATCCAAGAATTTGGTGTTCTAGCAATCTCTCGGTGGTTAATGAGTGCATCGGCGTCGGCGTATTTTCTTTGACGTTGTTTTGTTGGTGCCTCTAGGAAAAAGTTATGATGTCATTCCAAACTGTTGTACAGTCCTGATGTGGAAGATCAAACATGGAAGTACATATATGACATGGGGAACATTAAAATATAATGTGGGTGATAACCAAGCAATACGGACTATCTACGTGGAAAAACACTTGACGGTTGATTTAACCTTTTCGGCATGAGAAGCGATTATTTTCAGCGTTGGTGATTTTATTTAGTCATATGTTATCGTACCCTTTCTCCCTCTTCGCTGATGCCGATGATATATCGGTGATCGATGATCAACGATTGTTGTTTCCTATGTTGACAGTTTATCTTTCATATTTCGTCGATGCCAACGATACATCGACGATTTTTAGAGAACTTTTTTCGCAGGCCAGAATCACTGATTGCCGCGCGTCTCTTTTATAAAATAATTTTAAGTTGTGTGTATTTAGTATTTATACCACTCTTACTTATAGAAAAAGGCTATTTTTTCAACAAACCTCGAACCAAACTAAATTTTATCGATGATAAAATGAAACAACAGAAAAATCCATTGATCCCTACAAAACTCACTACATTCAAAAATGACAAAGTGGTACCCAAAAGAGAAAATTCATAAAGACTTTTAGGGTGTGTTCAGTGCTCAACAGAATCATCCCAGAAAAAAATGTTATAGGGATATTCCAAAGATGGCTTGTTTACAACTTAATTTAGGACGAGTCAAAAACCTTATCTTCCATAGGTTGTATCTCTGCAAGTGTAACAACCTAGAATCTTAAATTTGTACCACTGGTACCTTGATGTGTCTTCTAAATAACCTCCAAGTTTCACTATCTAAATCATCCTAGAAAACATTTTTTAGCAAAAATTCTAATATGAATTTCTTGGAGAAGAAAAACCCTAGGATCAATGCTCTGAAACCAAATGTAATGTACCAAATACTTAAAATATCATAATAGAACATAAGTACACACCATGCATAGAAATGTGAGCACGGATCACAACTCCACTATAGATAACATAGATGATTTACACAATAACTCCTTAAACAATAGGAGAACCTCCTCCACATAACCAAATACATTCATCCATCACAATTCACTTCTCCTTAATAATGAATATATGATCTCTATATACACATATTCACACCTACACATGATGCCCCTTTATTATTAGGTTTACCCTATTACATATATACTTACACATTACATTTACATTTATCCCCATATATTCCCCCCTTGGGTTCATATCTTATACATTTAACCCTATATATTCCCCCCCTTGGGTCACAAAAATTAGTTTATTTTCATCAGTTGCAATTTCAATTACATTCAATCAGGGTTACAACACCAAGTGGTTCCATGTTGGTTGAATAAACTTAGTTTACTTTCCTTTCAGTATGTGTGGATTTTGTTTCCATTAGTTTGTAGAACCTTGCCAAAATTTGTGAATTGTCTATACTCTCCTAGAAAAAGTAATTATTCATAATATGACTACATATCAAATAAATGGAAGAATAAAGTGCAGCATGGATATACAATGCATGGTAACTCACAAGTTCCATACGAATCCCAGATTGATAATTAAATGCATAGTCTTTCTGATTGTCTTTTTGATCAATTAGAAAGGTAATTAAAAATATCATCATTTTTGGCGTCGTTATCGAGGAGTTACTACAGAATGCATTTTCATTCTTGCATTGGTTTGAAATTCATAGGTGCATTATTATTCTTACATTGGTTTGAATAGTATCCATTTACTTAGATACATTGACTGAGTTACTAAAGTTTTTTGGTGGTGCAGTAAGAGCCACCCATATTACTAATCCCTCTTTTACAGGAAGCTTGGAAAGAGGAAAGAAAAGCATCAGTGAATGAAGAGAAGAAGCCAAGGGGATGAAAAAGCCTTCAATTTTGATTTTGGTATGTGAGATTTGCAAATTACAAAAAAAAATTGTTGGACATGAAAGTAAAAATATTGGATAAGATGTTTTTTTCCATCTATTCTTCTCTCCTTCCTCCACTCTTATGACATTATTCTTTCTCATATTCCCCATCTCCTCCTCCCTCCCTCTTTTATTTTCCATCCACTAACTCATGGTTCTTTTCTGCAACACACCAAGTCTCTTTGTTTTGCGGAAATTGTACACTAAATCCATGAATCAATGTTTAAGGAATTAATGGTTGGAAGTAATATATAATTATTTTTTAGTTTTCTTGGTAAAGTGTGATTACATGTATCATCTTCTCTATTTTCATGGTGAAATATTGTTTCACTATAAGTCCTCAATGGAAGGTGCATCAAAGAATGTAGGATTTACACTAGTACATCTTGTATCTAGAATATTCTCCTAGAGAACTAGCGAGCACCATGGTTGGGTACCTAGGTGTCTCGATAGATGGGAATATGTCCATAGGATTACCAATGGCTCAGTATTTACATATAGGCTTATGTTTGGCCCTAGAGTACAAGATGTTCCCAGTCAACCTGATACCAATGTTTGGCCCAAAGGTACGGTTGGTTCTCAACTGGTATATATCTCCAAATCACGGTCTTACAAGAGAATGGAGGAGTATCACCAATTGATAGATTTGATCCAAGCTCTCTCCATAGACTTATATGTTTCATCCTCTCTAATCATTTCTTGGTGAATGACTGTTACTTTATAAATAATGTGAGATTGACATTGATACATTATATATCCATTAAATTCTCCTAGAGAATTGGTGAGCATCATGGTTGGTTACTTAAGTGTCTCGGTAGATGGGAATATGTCCAAAGGATGACCAATGGTTCAATAGTTACATCTAGATTGATGTTTGGCCCTGGAGTACAACAGGTTCCTAGTCAATATTATACTAGTGTTTGGACCAAAGGTATGGTTTCTTCCCAACTAGTATATTGCTCCAATTCACAGTCTTACAAGTGAATGTTAGGAGAATCATCATTTGATTAAGCCAACTTCTAATTTTATGCAACATGATTTTACAAATTTCCTAAAAACATAGTTGGATTCGGCATTCTAACTTCTCAACATCATTTTTGGCACCTAAAATAAATTCATATTTTAAGTAATGGGGCACTTTGTAGACTCCTATGATGGTTATGTCAGGATCCCATTGATATCATATTCTTGATTTAGGTATTGTCTTTGCATTTTGCTCCAAGTCTTGGCAAGGTCATCTTGCTCAATCTGGGAACTATATGCTTGAAATTTTTGGTATGTGGATACATTATGTTGAAAATCATATTCTTATGAAAATGCATGCATATCCATATCATAATTTTAGACATATCTTGTTGATCAAATTCTTGTAGCATGTGGGCTTGTCAAAATTAATAAAAACACAGTTGGGACAATCATGTTTTGAGAGACCATATGGGAATATTTTTAAAACTCATTTATACATAAAATATCCCTTTCAATATAGTTTATAATCCAATTAAAATTTATCAATTGGGATATCAAACAAAAAAATATATGGTCAAAACACTTACTAGATGTCAAACAGGAAATTCAAGAATAGAGTTGGGAAAATATTTTTTGGGAGACCTAATGGATGAATTTTTCAAACCTGTTACTATGGTATGTTCTCCTATCGATGTAGTTTCCAATTAAATTTGAATCAATTCAATTTAATAGCATATGAGAAACTTATGTCCAAAATACTGATTTCCTATCCTAAATCTGCACTACTCAAACTTTGTTTCCTAGTCTATTCATTGGCCTATTTGACCCATCAATTCTTCTTGTTTTAAAAACTTGTTCCAATTGGATTATAAATGAATCTAATTTGAATCACTTATATCCATAATCAAATAAAAAATTTACACCCAAAATCATAACTATTGGTATAGGCTGGAAATAAAAAACTTTGTCATGCATGTTATTCCACAACCTGTTTGGCATCTCATTTCATGGAATTTTAAAAACATATTATAACTAAGATATACCTATGCATTTACTTTCTTATGGATTTGGTATCACTTAAATAGGACATCATATGAATAAGTTATCAGCAAAACACTTCTCGAAATTCTAGTTGGCCAACAATCCTTAGTGGGTAAGTGAAAAAAAAATTTGCAGGTCCCAGAAGGATTAAGAAGGTCAATTCATGAAAGAGTGATTTTTGAAGACAATTTTCTTGGAAAGATAATATCACCATCCAACCAAAGAAAATGCAACATTGTATCATGTTGATTACTTGAATGAGCCATTATTTGAAGCTCAAAGTTCCTAGCAGCTTGTTACCAAATTGTTACAGTTGTTGACCAACAATACCACGACCTTTTTCATCAAATTTGGAGATGGATAGAAAATGGAGATAATTGAAAAATTGATGTGAAGACCTGGTGAAGACCAGTGTTCCAGAAATCAAGTCCCATCACCACATTGTCAATACCTTTGTTACAAATGAATTTTTTGTTCGCATTCATCAGTACCAAAGTATGTCCATGCATTTCCTTCTTCCCAGTTCGAAATAATTGCATGTTGAAATTCATGAAGTTCCTTTAATTATGTGGTTTCCCTTGAATATTGATCTTCTCCTTATAATATATTTTTGATGACCACTACTATTAAGTCACAACTTCAACCTCACCACTTCCTACTTCATGCTCCAAGCATCCCTAACCCATGTAATAAAGTCACTCAAATCACTTACAATGTTTAGTCACCTTGTTATCCTATCCCTTTCCTTAATAATTTTGGTGGTGAAAACCTGTCTTAGGCACCATCAAACCTTGGAATGTTTGAAAACCATCTTGTTGGAAGGAATTCCTTGGGAATAAAATTTCTGACTATGAAAACCCTCTAGGTACAGTTAGACATATCTTGTCTAAAAACCAGCTTCCTGGAAAGCAAGGTTTGAAAATAAAATAAGAAATAAACAATTCCATCCAAGTTTCTATCTGAATAAATATTCCCAAGTTTCATCACTCCATCAGAAGGTTGTTCCAGATCTTAGTCTACAACTCACATTGTGATCCAAGATTCTAAGATCCACATTATTCTTTCTTGCAAAATTTTACATCATTTTGGACCATCTCAGACTTATTGCAAAGCTCATGGACTTCTTAGGTAGGTGCAAGTATGCTTATTTTTTCTTTTATTTAGTCTAAATTCATTGGATTCTACGAATTTGTATTTGGAAAAACACTTAGGCCTCTGTCCTACTTCCTTATCTTTTTCCATTTCTTAGGGGTGGGAAATATATTTAGTTTGGGGGGGGGACACCATCACCTTAAAATTCCATAACATTTCCTCACCATTCTTGTTCAACTCCACTCCAATATCCCATCATGAGAAGAAGCAAAAGTTTCCCTTTTGTTGTTCCACAAGAACCAATAATAGAAGGTCGTGTTGTTGTTATACATGAACCAATAGTAGCAACAATAGAAGACCTTGTTGCTACCACACAAGAACTACAAGTAAGAGAAAAATAAGGCATTGTTGTTGCTCCAAAAGAACCAACAATATAAAAATAAGCAGCTAACAAGGACCAGCCGAAAACACTATTGAAAAAGAAGAATGTGCTCCTCTAACATCCAACATTTGCTAAATTCCATATCTCTCTTGACTAATCCGTGAGAATTTTCAAGTCCACATGACTAAATCAAAAGTCACATTGCATTAAAGATCATTTTGAGTAGCATATATTCCAGTATATCATAGCCCATTTGCAGGATTTCCTTCAATTCACATCTAATTTCAATATCATCCTTTCATAGAAGGATACAGTGTTGCATGAGGACATGCAACATATTTAGTTTGGGGGGGGGAGGGGTGGATTGTTGTGCACTCCATATTTAATGCAAGACTGTTATAGCTGAGGACAACATATTTGTTTCTTTGGGAAAATGTTTTCAGTTTGGGGGAGTAACGAATATTGTGCATTCCACACTTAACACAACATTGTTTTCTTGTCCTTTCCATTTGAAAGAAAATTCTTCAATTTGGGGGGGGCAGGGAACCTTATTACCAAGAGAGGAATAGACCACACAACAGTTGCTACAACATTTTTGTAACACCATTGTTGCAACAAAATTGCGGCAACACCTGAAAGATTCTATAGAATCCATTCATACATAGTTTTTGGGTATGTACAACAATAGTCATCATTTTCTTAGTGTGGAAGTCTAATTAGCAATAATTTTTTAGCAATAATGACATAAGTAATCCCTATTACCGCTACGGAAGAACCAGTAATATGAATCTCTATTGCTTCTACACAAGAACAAATATCAAGAAATAAAACATTACCATGTCATGAGATTTAAACTATGATGATTTATTGATGCTCATGTTATAACACTATTGTTGCTACTCCAGTTTTTTCATAGAGAAGGATTTGTTCATATCCGTGCATCAATTGGTCATGATTTTTAGTGAGGAGAAGCAATAAAAAAGGACAAGTATGCTTGAAACATTTCACAGAAAATTAGTTTGTAGTTTGAGAGAAAATGGTTAAAGAAGTTTGTTGCAACACCTCCAAGTTTGTTGCAATTCCATCAGGTTTTCCATAGATTCACCAGAATTGCTTGAGGATGCTAATTTTGAATTTTGATGGATGGTTCATGAAAACTTATATCAAATGGAAATATGTTAACAAGAGACAAGGATATGCATTGGAAAGAGAAGAATCCATACAACCTTGGTTGATATAGAGGAATTGGGTTGCATGAGGGCATGCAACATATTCAGTTTGGGGGAGATAACGGGCCACATAAATGTCATCTATTTGCATTATCTTTTCCCTATTCCTAATCCCTTTTTACTTACCTATGATACTGTATTGGTCTGTTTTAATGTTTATGTGTGTGATTTAGACCCAAAGTGTTTTCCATTGCATTTCCTTAGTGTTATGTACGAATTATGGTTAAATATTAGAGAAATAACATATTTTGCATTTATCTTTGAAAAATGGGTTAGTATATTGATTGTTACAAAACCATGTGTCGTTATTACTCCTACAACAGAAAATATATGAAGTGGGTACTTGAGATTTTTAATATGAGGCATCATGATGTCAACATAAGTTTTTCTCAAAATATCACAACCCACTGGATCGTACTTTTGAGAAATCAGCATTTTATCAATTGCTACAACACCAACAATGGTCGATGCAACATAGTCACTACAACAAAGTGGCTACAACACATTTGTTGCAACACCAATGCAGTTGCTGCAACACATTCATTGCAATACCAACGCAGTTGGTCCAAAACCTATGCAGTTGTTGCAACACCCACACAGTTGCTATAGCACCCACACAATTGCTGCAACACCCGTGCAGTTGTTGCAACACCTCACACAGTTGTTGGAACACCAACACGGTTGTTGCAACACCCACATTGTTGTTGCAACATCAGCACTTTCTACACTTTTGCAGCAACACCTCACATAGTTGTTGCAACATTGTTGCTACTCCATGGACAACAGTATGAATCCACGGAAATCAATCATCAACAACCACCAACCATGGAAAATAAATTTTATATGGTTTAATTATGAATAATGGATTTTCCATGTGCATAAATCTATTTTTCTACAATTTCATATTTTCTAATTTAATATGGGTAGCTACAATTTATTGTTTGCTATCTCGAATTATGATTTTAAGAGTTTGAAGACAAAGGACGCAAATTGTTGGTGGATATGCATGCAGATTTGATTTTCCACGCAATATTTGAAGATCTGCATGGAATATATTATGGATCTAAGAAGTCAAACATTATTAAAGACCATTTGGGATTTGTTTTAACCAAGTTGTTATAACCTACATCTCAAATTTGAATTTGACTTCAAAGGAATCATGAATTCAATAAGAGTTAGAAAGAATCTCAGAATTCTTAGACAAGTTGTTAGGAAGGATCTTGAATTATGTATTTATTAACAAATTTTTAGCAAACCACATGAGAAACTTGTGGATCTCATTTATTATTTTCTAATTGTTAGAAAACCACATGATAAACTTGCGGATCTCATTTATTATTTGTTTTAAACAAATTTATGTATAAAAGGGAGTTCCTTCTCCATTGTATGAGGAGGACTCTCAAAGCACAAGCCCAATCTATGATGGAATAAAGCATATTTTCTGAATTCTCATTTTAATCTAGATTTTAGTTTTGTAATTTTTGCAATATGTAATTTGAATTAATTTATTTATATTATAGAGAGCAGAGTGATGTAGGTATTTTTCTTTAATTTATGGTTGTGTAATTTAATTTTGCAATTGTTCATTCATGGACGATTTATTTAATTGTTTATGTAATTAATTTCTTGTTGTGTAATTCAATTCATTCATGTTCATGTGGGATTGTGGATTAGGTTTTCATTATTTGATTTGTTTGAATAAATATGTTGAATGTAATGGTTACATTTGTTCATGTGAGTAACAACATTGGTCATCTTGGAAAATATTAGATTAAGTTTTATTTCTTGCAAATAGTCAAAAAGATTTATTGTCAGCAAGCGTGATTTCCTTTTCAACAATTATTTAGATTTCCTTTCCTCCAATTAGTTAGATTTCATTTCCGAAAAAGTATTTGGACATTCAGACCAGGGTCACAACACTAAGTGCTTCCAGGTCGGTTGAATTAGTTTAGTTGCAATTTCAATTACATTCAATCTGTGTCACAACACTAAGTGCTTCCAGACCAGTTGAATTATATTAGTTTTCTTTCATTAGTTGCAATTTCAATTACATTCAATCAGGGTCACAACACTAAGTGCTTCTAGTTCGATTGAATTAGATTAGTTTTCTTTAATTAGTTGCAATTTCAATTACATTCAATCAGGGTCACAACACCAAGTGCTTCCAAGCTAATTGAATTCGAATAGTTTACTTTCCTTTCATCATGCGTGGATTTTATTTCCTCTCGTTTGTAGAACCTTGCCAAAATTTCAGAATTGTCTATACTCTCCTAGCAAAAGTGATTATTCATACTATGACTACATAGAAAACCAAAGGAAGAATAGAGTGTAGCCTTCATATACAGTGCACAGTAACTCGCAAGTTCCATATGAATCTCATATTTATAATTAAATGCACAGTCTTTCTAACTGTCTTTATGATAAATTATAAAGGTAATTAAAAATCATGTTAGCTAGGTCATGGATGGATATACAAATCTTAATTGTGCGATGATGAACTGGAGTCGATCATGTGATATCCTACCAAATTTGAGAGAAATAATGACTCTCTCATCTTGGTTGAAGGTAACCCATCGAAGAGGTTGATATGTACCAAGGTACAGAGGACTAATCCCTAGACTGAAGGTGTTGATGTCGATAGAAGGAAGTTTGTTGACGCCTAAGAAGGAAAAGGTGTCCTTGGGCATGGTATCCAAATTCCAAAAAGTGGAGCTATATCTATGGAATTAAATGATGATATCAGAACATACAGGGGACTACTTAAAGGAAATTCTCTCCCGAGGTGTGATGCATCTCACACATGTCCGAGAAACAAGTACAATCAATTGGATCACTGAAACGTCAAGTGTACAATTCTCAATTGTGCAACAATGAGCTGAAGTCAAGCACATGAGAAACAACCAATTCATAGGGAACTAATGACTCCCTCTTATTTTTCCAAGGAACTCACTAGTGGTGAAAATAATTTCAAGTTACACAAGCCAGACCCCTAGAATACAAGTGTTGAAGTCGATAGGGGCAAGCCCACTGGAATCAAGGCAACGATGAGTCTTTGGAACCTGCATGAGTCAAAAAGTAAGATGTGATTGAAAGAAACTAACACAAAAGATGGATGGGAAGGAAATGAGAAATGGACTCAAGAATTCCCTTGTTTGGAGCATAAATGCAAGGCTGACCTAGTAGCAATTGAAAACATTCCACGGGAAATGGTCGATTACTAGGCACAATTATTTTCAAAGAAATACCAGTGGGACCATGGCGACAACCAAAGATAAAATTTGAGAAACATGTGATGGGTACAACTCATGGAGGTACTGACAAATTGTAACAGTACACAATGTGGAACTGAATAGAATCCATGGGGTATAAAGGTGATTCATCGCAAATTCTTTGAACAAGGGCAACACAAGTATGCATCCAAAAGATAAAACAAGCACAGTAAAAGCACAAGGCCCTCCTGGTATTGCTAAGAAGGGTGTTAGGAGGAAAAGGTGGGCTATTTAATACCCAAAATGAGGATAAAATAGATCAAACCAATGTGTCAGGGGACACAATATCCAATCAGAATTCCATGGGGGGAACCAAATGGGGATATGTAGGGTTAAGGAGGAGATGAATGTCCTAGAAAACAACCAAATGGCGGTAATGCAAAAGTGAAAATTATAAATGGAAGTAATAAATGGTAGGGACAGTAGTGGAAATCTCTTTGGGAGTGGGTTAATGGAGGCATAAAAATGAGGATTCTCATTGTATAGATGAAGCAGAGGGCTTGTAATAGGTGAAAACCTGAAACATAACAACCATAAATAGGGGAGTCTAGAGGGTATGGTTGTCAATATGATGAGGAGAAATGCATGTGTCTCAAATTTGGTATCGAGACTAACTAGACTCTCGATCCCTAAGGGGATTCACTGACATAAGAACCAAAAGGAAATAGGGGTCACTATCTTAGGGCACCCATGTGAGAAAGGATCTATCACTGAGTAGATGGAAAATGCATGAGATGGAGGGTTCGTTCCATCTACCCAAGTGAGGGGGGTCCTATAGGAAATTTCCAAGAATGACAAGAAAATTCAATAAACAGAAGGGAGTTAAAGTATTCAAAATTCAAAGGAAATTAAGGCCTAAAGGAGACCCATAACCATGAATAAAAAAATTTATCCATGGTGAATTCCTACTCATAAGTCAACAAATACAAAAAACAAGATGGTGCTTGAGTAATGTAGATAGTTGAGTATAAATTTTGTGTGAAAAGTATGATATTTGACCCTTCTTAGAAAAATGGCTTCTGGATGAAGTGTCAAATATAAAAAAATCCAAGAGTACCCTTTTTTAAGAGATCGGCAGGATGATCCAATAACAAAAATGGTGTGTCAATTAGAGTTTGTATGAGCTCGTAGCAGCAAAAAGAAAAATAGGGTTTTTCTATAAGAATGGTTTTCCCTCCATTTTCCAACTCATTGTTACCTATGGTGGAGACTGACCTTGGAGAGGAGAAAGAGGCCCTAAATATTTTTGTTCTTACTATGAACAAACCAACTATCATAAATCATAGTGTATACTATCATGTTGGTGGCCTAACTTTGCTTGTCAATTTTTGTGGAGGTGTATTTTAGATTAGAGCCCATATTTTTTGGTGGGACCCCCTAGCAAATTTTGTATGGCCACCGCACATACTAGGTTAGTAATTGATTTTACCAACACAGGAATAGGGTGGATTCCTACATGGGACAAAAATAATTATTGGGTCCCAAATTTGTTAGGGAGGCCCCTGGTTGAGGGGGAAGTGTAGTAGGGACTTAGATGATGATTATTATGATGATGGGACTTGACAAAATGTGGTTTTCTGTAAGTGTGGTGAATTTCAAGGTTCTTTGGAGAGAATGAGAGTTTGATGAGATCCACACACATGTCCAAGGGGACCAAGCTATGAGAGGGGCATTATCTTGCTATGGGTTACTCAAATACTTTGAGAACCTGTTGATGTGAGAACAAGAGAGGCTCCTCTCACAGATAGTACGATATGAGAATATTGAGGTAGAAGTATTTATAGTTCAGGGGAAGTGGCTAGATATTACCTTATAAGACATATGCTTTTTTATAGGCTACCATGTTTTGGTGTGGTGGCAGAGATAAAATCGATACTGCCTCATGGGATGCATTTGGAAGAGTTCCTTGGTCGACATTGTGTCCCTAGTTCCAAGATTTTGGACTATGTAATATATATGGTGTATATAAAGTGGTTAGAGACACGGGCCATGGAGAAAACAATAGTTTTCATACTAGGTAGTCATGCACTACATAAATTATCCAGTTGGGAAATGCTTTTGGTTGAGAGGGTGTAGGTTGGGACCTACTTTAGGTGGGATCAGATGTTACTGACAGTGATAAAGCACCAACTATCCTCTTCTAGGTAGGGGGGCTATGCATTTGGTATATTCCTTTTTGCATTATTCTATGAGACGATGTTCATATCTGTGATGGGGGGGAATTGGAGCCCCATATGCGATGTTGGGGACAGTTATTGGGGAGAGGAGGAGGTGGTGGGCTTGGAAACTGTCTTCTAGGTAGACTTATTTTCCCATTGGGACCAACTCTCTATAGTGATTGAGGATTACCCCTATTTAGGCATGAATTGTAAAGGGGATCTAGAGTTACCATTTCCAGTGGATCGGGCCTAGGGGACCAACGGTAAGTAAAGTAACATGATATTTATTTTTTTATATATTTTTATTTATTTTATTATGATGTGTCAATATATGGTATTGAAAATCGTTTTGTATGAAACTTGTAGATATTGTGTCGATGAGGCCAACAAGGCAGGCACCATGTAAGGGGAGCGGGGATTCTGCAGATTTGGGATGATTAGGGTCCATGAGGGTGGAAGAGTTGGAGAGAGAAATGGAAGATCTATGAAATAGGTTGTACAACCTGCTGACAGAGGTGTCAGAGTGGAGATGGAACACATTGGATGATGGATATGTTGCATCTTGCATAGGGGCATTTCCTGAGTGGTGCTTATTGTTGCATTGGGAAATAATAGTCAGTCAAGTGGTTCAAGATCTTTCTTCAGGGAACATGGTGCCATTAGCATGATATACTCCATTTGATGAGGATGAGTAGCATGGGTGTCTTGCGTTCCCCCAAGTTTTTATGTATTTAGCATGTTATGGACATGTTGGATGTATGTAGAGTAGTGGACTCAAACTGATACAAAACTTTGTGATGTTTTTTTTTTATATTATGATGGATATATATACATGATGTGTTATGTATGAAAGTGTTTGATTTTCAATGAGTTATGTAAAAATATGTATGCATGCTATATTCGATGGATGCAGATTGTTATGTTCTCACATATGCATGTGCTAAATGCCAATCTAGAATATTGTTTGCAATGGTATCTACAAATCTATTTTGAATTCTATGAACACGATTAAATGAAATTGATTCAAATGATAATGCCAAAAGTTTAACTCGTATATATTTTCTAAAGAGACTTGGATTATGCACATGATAAATTTCATTTAGTTGCATGACAAGGAGATGGGAATCGAGACAAACATGAAGGTGATGGATGTGATGGTCAAGAGAATTAGCTAATAAACCAATCACATCATCATTTTTGTTTTGGTTATTAGTGGAAGATCTGACACAAATGCCACTAGAGTGGATGAGGGTGTGCACTGGGGTAAAAAGGGCCCAAGTTGTTGAGGCTAGATTCTTGGGGTGACAGATCACACCATTGGCATAACCAATGTAGCAGTAGGAAAAAGGGTCCATCTAAAAGACGGAAGAAGAAAATTTATGAGATGCATGTTGTATAAAAATATGTAAAAATATTATCTAATCTACGTTCACTATGCACATAAACTCTAGAAGAACTATCAAGGATAGAAATTGTTAAGTTAGAGTGCATTATGAGGGTTAAGGAGAAGCTCCCCTTCAATACCCTCGAGGAGGCATGCCCCCTTACCCAGAAATTATCTAACAATGTAAGGGCCCCTCTATAACAGCTCAAATTTTCCCCAACCCAAGATGTAATGGGCTTGGTCATACACCAACACTAGATCACCTTCTTGAAAAGCATGAGGGTGGACCTTTCGATCATACTAGGATTTGGTGAACTTCTTAGTTTCTACAATGGTTCGTAGTGCAGCTTAATGATATTCATTAGCATGCTCTATCATTACCACTCTCTACTCTAAGGCAGTAGTGTTAGGGATAAATTTGATGACCAGATGAAGGGAGGGGATTTGATATTAAATCGACAAAATTGCATCCTCGCCAGGGACGAGATGGTAGGGCGTGAAGCTAATGGAAGTTTTCATATAATTCATATGGGACCATAAATATGGGAAGATAATATGGTGCTATCTGGTTTTTTGTTTGTCAACTATCCACTAAAGAATGGTTTTGAGGATTTTTTTGACGACCTTGACTTGTCCATTCCCTTGTAGATAGTAGGAGAAAGAACATTGGTGCTCAAAAACCAACATGGCTACAAGCTCATACTAGATTTGATCTTAAAAGTGTCGACCATGGTTAGAGACCAATTTCTTTGGGACATTCAATTGATCAGTCACATGGTTAAAGAAGAATTGATATGAAGCAACTTCCATATTGTTGAATGTTGGCATGGCTTCAACCCGTTTCATAAAATAGTCGACAACCACAATGATGTGTTTGTGCCCACCAAAAGAAGGTGGTTTACACTCCACTAAGTCAATGTCCCATTTGCAAAATGGACCAGCAATGATAACAGGGTGCAACGGGGTTAGTGGGGTCTATGTATTAGGGGATTAAATTTGATAGTTAGTACAACACTTAACTACCTGAACACAATCAATGAAGAGAGTGGGACAAAAATAACCTGCACGCACGATTTTTTGGGCAGTGGCCATCCTCGAAAGGTGGCCACCACAAGCACTACTATGGTAAGAATTCAATACCTACTATGCTTCTTCATGTGTGATACAATGATGCAACAAAGTATCAGTTCCTCTCTAATAGCGATTTTCTACAATGAGGAGGTAGTGGGGGGCTTGGTGGCTTATGCATCGTCAATCATCACAAGTCAAATGGGGAGCAAAATTATGGGTTAGTAAGTAAGTGATAATGTCTCCAAAACAAGGATCATCGGTGGATATGGTGAACAAATGTTCATCTATAAGGTCATCATTCAAGGGTGGGTCGGGCGCACTAGTTTGGAATTCAGAAATGAACTTAGTGAGGGATAATGATTTCTAACTTTTTGGAGTCACAAACTTTAAATAAAACTCCTAGAGGATGATTATCCATCGAGCATACTTCCCATTGATGACATGTTGGCTCAATAGGAAGGACATAGGGTTAGACTTGTTGATAACCTTGGTTTTTCGCATCAAGATGTAATAATGTGGTTTTTGAATGAAGAAGACAATAGCCAAGACCAATCTCTCATCATGTGAATAGGAAAAGGAGGGTATAGAGAGGTTCTTACTCATATAGTGAATTATGTGCTTACATCCATTGAGCCTATCATGAACTAAGACTCCAACTACAACAAATTTTGAAGTGGAAATGTAGACGATGAAATCCTTTTTGAAGTTTTGGGGACTAATCAAGGGCTCGTTTGAGCACATCAAAGGATTGTTGAGCTTTATCATTCCATACAAATGAAATATCAATCTATAATAAGAACAATAACCCATGGGAAGTGGTGGCATAGTCAGGTACAAACCAACATAATAATTTGTCTTTCCCCTATAGGCTTTACAATTGGCATAAATTTTGAGGGGGAGGAAGTTCAGAGATGACCTAAACTGTAAGAGGTTCGACGGAGATGTCGGATTTGGAGATGATGAATCCCAAAATATGACCTTCAAGAACACAAAATACACACTTGAGGGTATTCAAATGTATGTTTTATTTGTGAAATCTAAGTACGATGGTTTGCAAGCCTTAAAAGTGTTGCAACCTCTACATTGAATGAGTAGTGATATCATCGAGATAGGCCATAATAAGGTGGGAAAATTCATGAAAGTAGTACTAACACATGTAGTTAAACTTCAAAGATATAATATATAATCGACCATTAAACTTCATAAATAAACCATAAACACCAAATATACTTGTTGTAACTCCAAAAAAAATTCTTAAATTTTCATGGAGCAGAGTCATGCTTTGGTTTTGAGAGGACCTTCCCATTGAAAAGGCTTGGTTGGATAGGCAGATAGTGTTGAGAGGGCCTCTTAGGCCCTTGTAAATGTCATCATACATTAACCTAATTATAAGAATGTAAATGTCATCATACATTAACCTAATTATAAGAATGTATAAGAACATATGTATAAAATAAAATAACAAATGATTAGTTGGAGCAGGTGCAATTGCTCCAACCATTCCTCTATTGTATAAATACCCATAAAGACAAAATAAAGACTCGGATGGATATCCTTCCCTAATTATCTCTTCTTTGTTGGGTTGTGTGTTTGTTCTTGATGTGCTTCACAATGTAGTCTCCTCTTGAGTTCCTATGTAATCTAGAATATTCCAATAGTGGCATCGTTGCCTTCTTCATTCAGATGGGAAACAGCAGCAGCGAATGGGGGTGGTCTGAACCTGAAAAATATGGAGAGATAAGAAGAGATGCAAATTGTTTTTCGAATGTTGCTCGCTAAAATAATTTTGAATATTCTTGGATTGATTTCTCGTGGATGCCATGGATTGATTTTTCATGGATATCGCTCAATACTCAATATTTTCTCCTTGATAAAATCTATTGATGAACATCGATCTTGGTTGACTACAAAAAAGGATGCAAAGAAAAATAATTTAATTTTTCTTGGATGCTTGTCAATTGGACAAAAGCATGCACAGAAGTTGAAAAAGATAATTAAATTAAGAAGACTTTCAAGAATAAATTTTAAAGGGATAAATAAATTAAGAAGACATGATCTCGATTGAAATATTTTTTAGAGGAAAATCTCATGGTAAGAAAATCCTACACATAAAAATTAAATAATCAATAAATACTTATATATATAATGTATACTATGCAAAAACTCCATCCATCGTCTTTTGATTTATGCATTGGAATATTAGAAGCTTTTTGATGAGAAATATAACTGAGAAGTCCCTCTGCGATGGCGGCCCCCCTCTCCAACCATGTTGCTCCAAGTTCTGATTCTGATATTCCTCATCTCGAATCTACGCTTTCTTAGTCCTCTGGTGCACTGTCAGGTGCCCTCTCAATCACTCGGCCTCTAGTTCTACTTCTTTTTCGTGGTAGATATTTTTCTTATGTTATCTCCAGGAATGCCAATGTTGTTCCTCCATCTTGTTTGGTGCAAGAATCTCTAGCTCCTTCCATCCCTATGAGGAAAGATGTTATTTCCAAGTTATCTTGTCTTAGCTAGATCTGGATTTAGGAGCGGAACGAACTTATTAACAAACTGAATACAATAAATACAAAGAAATGGATAACAACATAGATATCTAGTGAGCAATATCTTCTATTGAATAAATGAAATAGGATGAAATTGTAAAACTGCAGAACTGAAACAACTTGATCGGATGTTGGTAGTTATATATGAGAAGAGATGTGGCTTCTACGCGCATCTATCAGAGAAAAATGATTACAATGAGGCTCCAGAGGCCTTTTTAATATTACTCATGAATTCCAAAACCCTAGACATCCAAAAACCTAACCCTAGGAGGTGAAACGCCAAAATTCATGTGGGCCCCTATGGGTAAGTTGGTACCTCAACTTCTCGAGGTCATAACTTTTTCATATGACCTCTGTGTTAGGTGTGTGATGTCTCGTTGGAAAGGTCTTTTTGAGAACTACACATTACACCATCAAACTCTGACTTTGTCTATAGTTTAACTGTGGCAAGCCAAAAAAATATTGTTTAGGGCCCCAAAATGGCCCTTCAAGTACAGAAAGATGTGTTGACATGAAAACATCCAAAATAAGCCAATTGGATTAGGTGGGAGACCACTAGTCTCCTCCTGGAAGATGTGTAGGGATTGAGACAGCCCCAGAAGTGTAGAACCCACAATTACAAAGAAGTACATAAGAATGTGTTGAACTAAAAAAATGTCAAGAGGAGCCAGTTGGAATAGGTGGGTGGCCACGAATATCCACCTAGATCAGTCATCCCCCCTTATGAAGCAATGGTCTCCATTGCATTGAGTTCCCCCGTTAGGTGAGGAAAATTTTGCTGAATTTGGCTCCAGGTGAGACACTTTCCTTGGTATAGGAGTTGCCCTGCCTTGAGAACCCGATAAAGTTGGATCCTCTGTTGATGAGTGCCCTTGACCTGTGTGTTCACTATCTGATCAGTGGAGGCATGTTCCATGCATTCAGGGTTGATCTTTGTTGGTGTCATTTGTTCTTCGATCTCTGAGGTGTCCAATAATGGTGGAAAATATGGTTGAAGGCGGTCCACATTGAACATTGGGTGCAAGCCAAGGAAGGGTGGAGTGTTGAGCTCAAAAGCATTGCTACCCATAGCCTTGGTGATAGTGTAAGGCCCATAGCAAAGTGGGAGGAGCTTCCGATGGGGCCCTATAAGACACTCTTTCTTCAAATGTAACTAGACCTTGTCTCCAACCTGAAACTGGTGCGGTACCCTGTGTTGATCATGGAATTGCTTGTACTTAGCATCGGATTTTTGCAAAATCTCATGGACCTGTTGGCGAATGTGTTGAATCCACTCAATGAATCTGGTGTCTTTGTCGGTCTCAAACTAAACATGGGAAGATTTTTCCTGTGTGGTTTCAAGAGGTAGTGCAACATCAATGGGACCCAAGGTTTGGAATCAAAGCCCCACATGAACTGGGATGTGGTCGGTGGAGCTATGGAGAGCCATGTTGTAATTTTTTTGAACATAGGGGAGACTCTCATCCCATGTACGCAGATTATTAGAGTTGTACATGCACAGGATGTGCACCATCATCTGATTGACGACCTTTGTTTGGTCATTTGTTTGTGGGTGGAAAGCACTGGATTTAGTGAGCTTGGTGTCCAATAGTGACCAGAGACTCGACCAAAATGTGTTGAGGAACCTATTTTCATGGTCGGAGATGATGGTCTATGGTATCCCAAAATGGACCCACACTCATTCAAAGAAGAGCTTGGCAGTATCTACCGTTGTGATGTTCTTCTTTCAGGTTGTGAGGATGGCCATGTTTGAAAACCAATAAACGACCACAAATACACAATAATTTCCTTTCTTGGTGGACGGAAGGCCAGACATGTAATCCATAGAGATGGATTCCCAAGGATTCTCTGGAATAGGAAGAGTGGTGTATAATCCTCGCTTCTTGATGGTTGGCTTAGCAATGGCATAGGCAGTGCAAGATCTGATATACTTACTAACGTCATGTTGAAGTTTTGGCCACTAAAAATGTTTCTATAGAATGACCACAGTTTTTTGTGTGCCAAAATGTCCTGCCATCCGACTGTAGTGGGTGTTGGGTGAAATCTATGTCACGTAAATTTCTCAACGATTTAATGTCAACCAGGAGCTCATAATCTTAGAGGCACAACACAATATGTGTGAGGATTTGAAGTTGTCTATCGTAAACTACTAAAGCAAAGAACATAAAGATAAAATAACATGAATATACAAATGAAAAATTTTACCTACTATATACAACACATAGGTGTACTGGCATCAATGCATGGGGGCCCTTCCATCCTTCAGTAAGTACACCATAATCTTAACACAAGATAGAGATCAAAATGGAAGCATGTCTTGTATTCAAAAGAATATGATTACATCTTCATTCCAATATAAGATCTCCTCTCTACTAACCTCAAAAACCAACCTATCAATTCAAAACATGAGCATTTCCCAACTTCACACATGCCTTTTGAAAGGAGAAGGCTCTCATATTTATACAAGAACATAAGAAGATACCCCATTAATGGAGATCCACTATTCTCTCCCTAGATCCATAAAAATATCATATAGTTACAACCAAATAGCTAATGATGAGACACATATCCTCTTTGACCTTTATCCAAATCTCCTTCCATATCTTGAAGGGAATTCGAATTTGAGTATTGGAGGCCACATAAGAGTGTATTGGAAGCTTCC
>JASDQU010372546.1:22811-47100 GCA_032191745.1 Picea mariana
TCATGAGCATATACTCATAAGAAACATTAGATCAAATACATGGTACACTAGTATTTATGTGGAAACCCAGATGGGAGAAAACCACAGAATGCTATCTTATATATAAAAATAATCCATTCATAGGAAGCACCATCTTCCAAATTCTCTAGTTGCAACTGGAAGGATTCTACAACTCCTTATTCTCAGGCTAAAACCTGAAGAAAAATCCAACTCACTGATTCTTCAACACCAACCAGAAGGAGGATACAACCCCCTTTCCTTACCCCGTCTTGTCGCCCTAAAAGATAAGTGTAGAGAAATAATCATTGCCACTATCACTACCTTTGTCAAATCAACCTATAACGTTTCACTGTATCCAACCTGTCACATCAACCTATCACTATCATCGATACTCAACGAGATCCTCTCACATGAATCATATACCAAGGACACCTCTCAACTAGATTTCCAACATTAACAACACATACCTCTACCAAGATTGTACCAATATCACCAATATACGATCAACCATGTACCAAAACATCAACCTATACCATACCAAGCATAAACTATATACCACAACCTATACCACAAAAAGTGTGTCAACCATGCACCAACACTTGTACCAAATCGTTCATTAACCATGCACCAACACCTGTCCCAAAGAATGCATCAATCATGCACCAACACCTCTACCAAACCATGCATTAACCATCCACCAACACTTGCACCATATTCCTCAACCATGAACATCGACACCATACCATGTATCAATCATGTACCATTCCATGTGCCAACAGTGCACATCAACCATAACAAGTGTCTCAACCATATACCATATCATTCTCAACCATGACATGTACCATAACATAAGCCTCAAGTATACACCATAACATGTAAACAAACCATACACCAAGATATCCAATAATGATTCTAATTAATGTACCATAACATCACCAATGTGTACCATATCACATACTATCATCACCATTCATGTATCATAACACCATAACCATAACCCTTAAAGCTTACTTTTCATCTTGTAGTTGACTTGTTGTATTGTAAATTGACCTATAACTCTTCCAGAGTCCTCAAAAACCTGGTACCAGCATCCCTTCACAACCTTTCACAAGCCCTTTTACATATACACAACTTTCTCTTCTATTTCCCATGTATATATGTGTTTTCCTCTACTACAACCTGTGGATATCTGTGCTTCTCTATGCATGCGGCTTGTGGAAGCATGAGATAAATCTTTCTTCAACCCACAGATGTATGTGGATTTTCCTTCTTCAGCTTGTAGATGTAGCCGACGTATAACCTTAGAAAACTAGGTTTTCTAGTTTTTTGCAACTCTAAAATTTTTTCTCCTTCATACCTATGTTGCCTCGGACTTGATAAATCATATTCAATATCAAATTCTCCAATAAATAGATAAACCATAACATTCACAAGATATATATTCAATGTAAGTGTCTGTGTTTATGAGAGACTCCTTGAGGTGTTTATATACTTTTTCATAGTAACCTCTTTCCTTGTTTTAGGGGTTTCTTGTTGCAAGCACTTTACCCTTTCACCAAGACTTGTAACCTACTAGGGGCTTCTTGTCCAATCTTCAGGGATTCCAACTTTACAAGGCCATATCTCCCTAACAGTGAGGAACCACGTGGCATTCCACATATCACCAGAAGAGGCACATAGAGTAATATCCATCTATGAGTATTCTACCTACATTTTCACTATCATTCATGTCCATATTCCTTAACAAAATTTGGGTTCCACAACCACACATCCAAGGCTTCATGTAGGATTCTTCAAATACGCCCAACTAACTCACCACCAATCTCGATCATACAAATGTCAATCAACTTTACAACATTTCATTCACATGTTTGGACCTCTCCAATGGTTGACATCAATATCTAAGGGTTGACATGAATCTCCAATATCACTCTCCAAGGGTTGACATAAATGACAACCAAATATACAAACCAATTGTCCAACAATCTCCCCCTTTGGCATTGATGGCAACACTTAGAAATGACAACACTCATGCTCATTGTTACAGGTAAATCATTTTGTGGACAAGCAGATTCCCTCTTGGTCTCTAGACTCCTAAGGCCAAGAAAAAAAAGTTCTTAATGTGGACACTGACATCCTTTTAGATCTAATTAAGCTAATGAATGAAGAGAAAGAAGAAAAGTGTACCATTTAAAATGGTATTTGTCCTCACAAAATCCAAGTTGAGCTCCAATCCCAAGCTCCTCAATAGGTCCTGTAGCACAAAGAAAGATACAACAAACTTCCTATTCTATTGAGATTAGCTCAAATACAGATATATCTACTAGAGACAAGTTCATGTGAAACAAACATAAACTTGAAAGAAATAGGACAAACATGTATATATATTAATGAGAACAAATGAAGAGTACTTACAATCCTCTGATGAAGGTGCAACAACTTCTCCTAGCTCTCTTTGTCCAACCCCTTTTCTCAAGTAATCTAGACTGATTATGCTTCAATGGTGCATCACTTATGAGATCATAAGTTTGGTATAATTCTCAATCTCTATCTCCTCCTCTTCCATGGAAAGCCCACATTATATAGGATTTGGAGGCTTAACCACCATGGAGAGGATCTCTCATCAGATCCACTAAAAAAGGGATCTCTAAGATATTTAGGGAGAAAATATCTCTTAAGGATTTTGGGGAGGAAATATCTCTCAAGGATTTTAAGGAGGAAATATTTCAACCATCCATGAGATCCTTCACGTTCCCTAAAAAATAGGAAACCAAATGTGAGGTGGATTCTCACACTTAATTACTTTATTTTTCATGAATATTAAAAATAATTCATGTGCACTTGGTTCTCACACTTAATCAATTTATTTTCCATGAATATTAATAATAATTCATGTGTACTTGGTATTTTGGCATTCATGTAATATATCCCTCCTCCATATTGACTAGGTATTGTGACATAGGTTATTCCATGGTGTCAAGGTGTATGAGAAACTTATATGACACTCTACGAAACTTAGGGAGAGGTACCTAGGTGTGCAAATTTCATGTGTAACACTCATGTTCATCTTGTGATCATCGCTCCTCATAATTTTTTCTATCTCTCCCCCTTTGACATCAATGGAAAAGGGTATCTCTTCTTGGGGGTTTTCCCCCTGTCTTCATTCCTTTTTTATTTCTCTCCCTCTTTGACCGAAAGGGTAACTTCCCCTATTGATATGTCTCCTCCTGACATTGTACCTGTTGTAATAAATCATGGGTAAAAGAATAGATCTCTCTATGGGTATGTATCCTTGTCAATATGCTACTAATATTCCTTTATGGAACTCTCTCTCTAATGAATTGACTTCTCTTCAAGACGTTGTGCAGATCGATGTAGGGATACCTATATATGTTTCCTTTCCTCTCTTCTAGTGATGATTATTCTCCATTGGTACTTCCTCTTTAAACTCACTGGCATATATAAAAATCATTCATTACTTGATTTCTTCAATCGCTTGTCATGTTCACTTGACCACATTGTTCAATGATTTCCTTCTGATGGTATGGGTTCTACTTGATAGTTTCTCTTTCCCTATTCTATTGTTCCTTTCTGTGACTAACTGATTACACTGATTCCATTTGTAAATATGTTGTTATGCATTTGACCTGTATTTCATATATGTGATAAGCATCTCATGAATCCATCTCTTTCCATATGTGACAAACTGTTCATAACCTTGCTACTGAGTTGTCCACAATGTTGACCCATCTGCCAATGAACTATTATGAAGGCTTCATCTGAATATTCACAACTAATAATCACATGTTCCTATTTATCAAACTAAATCAAATATTTCCATTGATATTCTCTATCTATAAACCAAACGTTGCATGTCTCGAACAACCTATACTAAAGATATCTCTTCTTGAGTACAATCATAAACTTATTCCTGTGGAACTGATGTTGGCACAAGGGCAGACCCCAGGTTCACTCCAAGAGTGCACCAAAAATCCCAAGCTACTATCCCTTTCGACAACACTTGCAAATTCGATGTTGTCTCACCCGAAGCAACTATGAGGGGGTTGCAGGAAAGAGATGTCTACAACCAAGGGAATGTCAAGTGGATCTAATACAGTAGTAACACAACATGCATCTATCACTCAACAAGCTAGATCTATCCTTCCAAGCTATAGATCTGGTCTAATACAATAAATAAGATAACAATATAACAACGATAGAGATCAAAGCATCAATCACACACATAACAACATATGTACATGGTTCACCCTCTCTCTAGGGCTGCGTCCACAGAACTAAAATTTATTAAGGTAAACCATACAATTCTAGTCTGAGCTCTTAACTAGCATATCTTCTCTCTTCTCCCTCTTTCTCTCCCCTTCCTATGCACCCAGCTACAGGACTGATCTTCACACACAACTGAATATCTTACACTATCTCAAGGCTCTCTCTCTCAACACTTCTTGCTCACAATACAATAATCTCTTACACAATAATAGGGCTAGATCAACAATAATATCGTACCAAATTGTACCGACTCATACCCCCCTTGACCCAAGTCCTCTTGACCTTTATTTATACATTACAATACCTCACCAACATCCTTAGGCCGAAACCTAGGTGCCAAAACCCTAAGTACCAAAACCCTAGGTGTCTAAAACCCTAGGTCAACTTGACCCGCTTTTCCCAGGCTTCGCCAGCCTATCTTTCCTTTCTTCCTACGCGGTGCTAGTGATGGATTTTTCTACTTGATGAGCTGTCCTCAATCCATCTTCCTTTCTTACCTATCNCTCCATCTTTTCTTCTCTTTTGCTTACTTTTACCCACTGACAGTCACTGTGTCTCCTGCAAAGTTTGATTTTTACCTTTTCTTCCTTGTTCTTTGCTTCCTTCCATAACCAAGGGCCAATAGGCCCCCAACACTCACCTATGACTCGTGCCGAGGCACTTTGGATCTGATCCCTCTGTTTTTCTTTGACTTTGGACTAAGCAGGGCAGCCTTGGTTTCTGCTTTATGCCTCCTCTCCCTCCTTGTGTAGACTATCTTTTCTGTGTCTGGTAGCTAGTTTCAACTACACCTAGTACCTAGACCCTTTTCCAGCTATTTTTACTAAGAAATGCAAGGCATCTAGTTGTCATAGTACAACTTCAGTCGACACCCATTCACCAATCCTTCGTTCCATTCTCCCTTCAATGTTTTCAGTTGTGTAGCTCCTCCTTCTGTAACATAGGAGATCTCATATGGTCCAAGCCAATGCATTCTGAACTTCATTGGGTGTCTTATAAACTTAGTGTCATACACCAATACTAAATCACCTTCCATGAGTGCCTTCTTCTTGATGTGTCTGTCATTATATGCCTTTTCTCGTTCCTTCTGAACCTACTGGTGGAATCCTGCAATGAATCTGTCTTCTTCCAGTTCAACCAGTTGTGCAAGTCTCTCGTGAACAGTGCCAGTATTGTCCATGTATATAAACGCAACAATCATTAAGTTTGGTACCAAGTATACCATCGGGAAAACAACTTCGAGTCCATAAACCAATTTGAAATGGGTCTGCATTGTTAATTTCTTGCAAGTGGTTTGATAGGCCCATAGTACGGCAGGCTGCTTTAGATCCCAGTCATCCCTATTCACGCTACAAATTTTCTTTAAGGTTGTCTCCAATATCTCGTTGAATTCTTCAACTGTCCCATTTTCTTGTGGATGGTAAGGTGTACTCTTCTGATGATGGACTACAAATTATTCAGTCAGGGCTTTAATTGTCTTATTGATGAAGTGTGTGCCTTGATCTCTCATAAGGATCTTGGGGCATCCAAACCTGGTTATTATGTCATCAAATATAAATTGCGCAGTTGTAGTTTCACTACAGTCCCTGACTACTCTGGCTTCGACCCATTTGGTTAAGTGTTATGTCGTAGTAATGATATACCTTGCTCTTGTGTGCTTTCCTGGTGGGTGTATAGGTCCCACGAAGTCAATGGCCCATTTTTCAAATGCTTGTAGGGTCATCTGTGGTGCTAATGGAATTTCATCTCTTCATGATGGTTTTCCAACTCTCTAGCATACATCACAAGCTCTGGCATAATCTTTATCATCTTTGTGTACGGCCACCAAAGGCCAGCTCGCAGAACCTTCTACGCAGTTTCTTTCCTTGCGTAATGTTCTCTTGCGATGCCTTCATGAGCTTCTGTGAGGATCGATGGTCGCTCTGTCTCCATAACGCATTTCCTTAGTATCTCATCAGGTCCCATTTTGTATAGATGATCACTTATCAGTGAAAATTATGCAGTGCGTACCACTAGCTGTTTCTTCTGGGGAATTGTAAACTTACTAGGTTCCATTCCTGTTGACAGGAACTGGACGATGTCTACGAAGTGATCATCAATATTTCTAATGGTGATCAATTGTGTGTCCAGAAATGTATCCTCCAAAATGGTGGGTTCTTATCCATGTTCCAACCTCGACAGGTGGTCAGGGTAATTGTTCATTATTCCTCACTTAACTATGATTTCAAAATTATATTCTTGAAACAGCAGAATCCATCTGCATATTCATCCCCCCAACACTAGCTTGTTGACCAGGTATTTCAGCACGGAGTGATCTGTAAACATTTTGAAGTGGCCTCCCAACAAGTAGTGGTGAAATTTGTGCAGCGCATACACCATGGCTAATCCTTCTCTTTCTGTAGTGGTGTATTTAATATCAGTTGTAGATAGTTTCCTGCTAGAAAAAGATAACGGGTGGTCAATCTCCCTTCTCCCATTTGTGCTAGTACTTATCCCAGTGCAATAGAAGATGCATCGATGTGCACATGAAACTCCTTTTTCCAATCTAGAAAGACCAGAATGGGTGCAGTGACCATCTTCTGTTTCAGCATGTTGAAGCATTGTTGGCATTCATCTATCTAGCAAAACTAACAATCCTTCTTCAACAGCTTCTCCATTGGTGATGTGATTTGGGCATAGCCTTTAATGAATTTTTTTTAATAGCCAGTATGTCCTAGTGCAGTGTGCAGTTCTTTGACTGAAGTAGGAGGCGGCAAATCAACTATAATTGAAATTTTAGATGGATCAAACAACAATCCCTGCTTGCATACAATATGGCCTAATAATACTCCAAATGGTGAGAAGAAGATGCACTTCTTCAGATTCAAAGTAATTTGACACTGCCTGCATTTATCCAACATTAGTCTTAGACATTCAATGTGATTTTTCAACAAACTAAACACAATCCAGTCATCAAAATATGCTTCTAGAAATTGATGCAAAACTTCTTTGAATGCTTCGACCACCACCCTGGAAAATATGGTTGGGGCATTCTTCAGTCCAAATGGAATCACTACATATTGGTAGGATCCCCATTCTGTGGTGAACATGGTCTTGTGGCGGTCCTCCTTAGCAATCTGTATCTAATGGTATCCTGAAAATCCATCTGTAAAAGAATATACCTCCTAGCCTCCTGCATTGTCTAATACTTCATCAGTGAAGGGTGTAGGGAAAGGGTCATGCAGACAGACATCATTCAACTTCCTGAGGTCCACACATATCCTAATTTCTCCTTTCTTCTTGTCTTGTACCACCATAGGGCTAATCCACTTTGATTCTTCAATAGGTTCAATAATCCCTGCTTCCAACATTCTGTCAAGCTCAATGTTCACTTTTTCCTTGTATTTTGGATTCAATCTGTAGGGTCTTTGCTTGACTGGATTCACACCTGGTTTCAAAGGTGTTCTCATATCTCCCATAGGTCCTTTTATACCCTTAATATCAGTGAACTTGGTTGAAAACAAGTCTCGATATTCATGCAACAATTCTGTAATCTTGTCAATGGTAGAAGCATCCCAATAATCTCCAACATTGGCAAGCTTTGGTGTCTCCTCTCTTCCAATATTAACATTTTTGATCTTGATTGGCTGACCAATAAATGGCATCTCAACTCCTGGTCCCTCCACATCTATTTGGCCTTCTGTTTCAATAATGTTCACCTTCCTCGGATCATCATCGTCATCGACATTGATGTTGTAGAAATTCTGCAATTTTTGGAGAGGCGCAGTCCATTCGTCCTCTTCTTGTTCCATAGGGAGGCTAGATGCTTCCTCAAATAATTTATGTCTCACAATATGTAATTCTTGGTATACTAAAGGATATTCACTTTCAAATGCAAAGGTAGTGACAAAATTATGAATCATACCTTCCTAATCTGCAGCTCCACTTGAAGGTACCAGTTGATAGGGGTCATGTCCATTTTGTTAATGAATCTGTGCACCCATTTTTCTTGAGGAATGTCACTCCAGGCCTCTTCCCAACTTCGTACACAGTCCTTTGGGAAACTTCGACCAGTATACCTCACTTCACAACTTATTGCTTGTGTTGAGAACCGTGTTGTCATCAAGGTTCGACATTGTGTCCATTCTGTGATATTTCTTTTATGTGCCCCCCACCATCTTGCTGGTGTGGCTTTTAGGGCCTCATCCATTTCCAACAATATCTATTGTGCTGGTACACTTGTTTCAAAATATGATAGGAAGGTTTCTAAATGGTTCAGACCATCAAATGTGGGAAAAGTGTCGATTGTTGTGTCGATCCAGCGAACTTCTCTGGTTAATCTAGCACATCTTCTGGCAGATAATTCATACATATGGTTCTGTCAGTTCTCCAACGCTTCTTTTGAATCTGATGAGCATGTGTTGTCACTTCGCCAACTCAGATTCCCATCGGATGTAGTCTTGATGTCTGGCTATTAGTTTGTAGATGTTTTCCAGTTCGTATGTGTGGTCTTCTTCTCTAATGGGATCTGTGTATTGCTAACCCTCATCTAGATCTAAGGGTGAAATTACCCGAAGGCCATCTCTTTCAAATGTCACACGCCTTTTCTTTAAATCAACAATAGCAGAATTGTCAAAGGCCCAATCAATTCCTAGCAATGTAGGGTAAGGGCAGCTATCATCAACAATTTCAATTACCTCAAAATATGCAAAGGTTCTAACTCTGTCGATGTCCATAGGTACATGCTCCAATTGTCCAAATGGGCTAACATCTTGAAGATTATCCATTGTAATCCTGATAGGGGAATAGATCAGCTTACGTTTTCCCATCAATGCCTAAGTTTGATTCGTCATGACATTGACCTCTAACCCTAAGTCGAGGACCACATAGTCTATATCATACTCTCCTATTTGAGCATTCAAGTGTAATTCTTTATTTTTCCTTCTCTTCTTACCAATTTGGTGCACTACCTTTCTCAGTAGGGGGTCTATCCTTCCTAGCTCATATTGTTTGATTAAGTTCTGCAACTCTTGTACAACTCTTTTATCTTGAACTAATTTAACACAAGTGCATAGAAATTCCATGAGTTTTCTTACCTCTTTTTCTTCTTCTGGTAAAGAAGACTGATCGAATGCCTGAGGCATTCCATATTCTTTTATTTTTGGTCATGTTTTTTATGAAGATCCTTGATCTACTTTGAACTCTTTCCTTGCTTCTTCAAATATTTGCCTTTATTTCTTTGCATCAAAGATCTGGGTCTTTTCTACATCTTTTTTGATTCCTAAGTCTTCTGCAATCTTCCCTTGGGTCACTCTATCATGTCCTGTAGTATCGCCTCCTTGAGTAATAATAGCGAATCTAGGATCATCTCCGCGGGGTTCTGCTTTGATCAATTATATTTGTGGGTTCTGTTGAGGTCCTCATTTCTCCTGGAGCTTAGCCAACAATACTGGACAATCCTCGAAGACATTCTCAAAGGAGTTACAATAACTGCAAGTGGTACAAGGGTTCTGACAGTTCCTTGCTATATTTCTTGGCTGTGCGTAGTTATAACAGATTATTTGTCCTCATCCTCGTCCCATTCCTCCTCCTCCTCCTCTGTATCCACCGCGAGGGTTAAAGTTTCATCTTCCCGAGGAGTTATACTACGCATTGTTTCCTTCTTGATGTACTTCACCTTGAATCTTGTATATGTCTCTTTATCTTTCATGTATGAGATCATAACCTCTGCAATCTCTATCATCATGCCCTACTGATTTACAGAATGTGCAATACAAGTTTGTAGGGGTCTGAACATATTTTTGCATGTAGTAGAACTCACCAGGGCGATGTCAATTTTTGCATACTTCACACCAAGGTAAGGTGACTTGCTTCAAGGGGCTCGAAGCTCCAGAATCCAAGAATTCATTGAATAGAGGGCATTGTTCCTTGTCATGACCTTCTGATTTGCATCTGACACACCATATGTCTTCCCTTTTTTCTTTTCCCTTGTATTTATTCATGTCTTCGACCTGTAGAGACAAACTAGTTAGCTGACTCAAGATCTGACTCATACCTGAGCTGGATTCTCCCATAGGGGTTGATTAAAGCTTCATGGTGATATCCAATGCTTCTTCCTCTGAAGAAATCTTCTACTGCATCAAGGGAACTCTGATAAGTGGTAACAGGGCAGTGATTAACCATTCCTTTTTCTTCTCATCTGGGATCTTAAAAGTCAGTCTTCCTGTTAGGGTCTTGAGTCTCTGGACAAACTCTTAAACAGGTTCAACTACCTTCTACTTGATCTCCTTCAGTTCTATAATACATTGTGACTCTGACTTAGGTTTCTTAAATTCTGCAATCAGTGCATTCTTGATCTCATTCAATGTCTTAGGTTGTACAAGTCCTCGGACAAGCTTCATATACTAGCTCAATGCACCGTCTCTCAGTGTAGTGCTAAATTGGTTTGTTTTAAAAGCTTCATCGGTAATATTTTTAATGTTCCATACAGACTCACACAGGAACGAGTGTTGATCAGGATCTTTAGATCCATCTCCTCTAAATATAGGGAGCCTCATTTCATCTTCCATGAAGTTTCCTAGGTTTCCTGTCTGAGTGGATGCTGAACTGCTAGTAATAGTGCTCTGTGGACTCTGGTGATTTGGAATGTTCTGATTACTTAGCATTTCTGAAAAAATAGGAGGATTGATATTAATTACTTCAATAGTCTGCGCAGTTCCTGAGGTTTATGGATCATTTCAATGAACTTCTTCAACTTCTTCTTCCTCTGGCCCTACGGGTTCTGAATGTTCTTCGTCTATCAGATCTGCATCTTCTCCAGTGTAGAAACCTTCTTCTCCGTAGTTTTTCTTAAAGAGGTTCTCAAGGTGAACCCCTCGAAATACTCTTCCACTGCGTGTATGTCCATCTTCTATGTCATTGTTGCTGTCCGAGTTCTTAAACATTAGCCTTTTCAAATCCACCCGATCTACTGTATCTTTAGGACGTTCTTTTCAAGAAACAACTTCTTGATTCTCAGCTTCAAAAAGTGCAAAAAGTTTCCTCTGGGTCCTTTGAAAAAGTATCTCTCATCTTGGCTATATGATTCTATTATTTCAACAGCAAACTCGGTGATATACCCTCCAATGGGACTATCAAAACAATGATCTACTGATCTGGATATGGTGTTATCAACTCTTTTGACATTCTGGATCAGCACCAGAGTCCACACCACAGGGGATCTAGGTTTGATCTCGAACTGGGTATCCACTAACCTAGACAAACACTCAAACAAATCCTGGTGGATTCCCCCAAAGAAGATCTCGTGAATGTCGGTGAAGATGTATCTTTGTAGCCAATATTCAGTACTCAACTTGGGGTTCTTGTTTTGGGCTTCAACGAAGTCCCTCTCTTGATCTTCAATCCACTCTTGAATCTCTGTCTTCGATGGGAACCACCTTGAAATTCCCTCATGAATATTGTTGTCCCGTCAACGGAACCATTTTTTGGCATAGGGGAAGACCAGAGGTTCACTCCAAGAGAGCACCAACAAGCCCAAGCTACTGGCCCTTTCGGCAGCACCTACAAAGCCAATGTTGTCTCACCTGAAGCAGCTATGAGGGGGTTGCAGGACAGAGATGTCTACAACCAAGGGAATTTCAAGTGGATATAATTCAGTAGTAACACAACATGCATCTATCACTCAACAAGCTAGATCTATCCTTCCCAGCTATAGATCTGGTCTAATACAATAAATCATAGAACAACATAACAATGACAAAGATCAAAGCATCAATCACACACATAACAACAGATGTACGTGGTTCACCATCTCTCTAGGGCTACATCTACAGAACTGTGCTTATGATTTATTAAGGGAAAACACACAGTTCTAGTCTGCGCTCTTAACTAACAGATCTTCTCTCTTCTCCCTCTTTCTCTCCCCTTCCTACGCACCCAGCTGTAGGACTGATCTTCGCACAAAGCTGAAGATCTTACAATATTTGAAGGCTCTCTCTCTCAACACTTCTTGCTCACAATACAATAATCTCTTACACAATAATAGGGATATATCAACAATAATATCGTACCAACTTGTACCGACTCATACCCCCCTGACCCAGGTCCTCTTAACCTTTATTTATACATTAAAATACCTCACCAACAGCCTTAGGCTGAAACCTAGGTGCCAAAACCCTAGGTGTCTAAAACCCTAGGTCAACTTGACCCTCTTTTCCTGGGCTTCGCCAGCCTGTCTTTCCTTTCTTCCTGCGCTAGTGATGGATTTTCCTGCTTATTGAGATGTCCTCTATCCATTTTCATTGCTTACATGTCATCCTTGATCCTCTCGTCCAACGGCTTGCTTTTCCAAACTTCGTTCCATCTTTTATGCTCTTTTACTTACTTCGACCCAGTGATAGTCACTATGTCTCCCGCGAAGTTCACTTTTTACCTTTTCTTCTTTGATCTTCACTTCCTTCCATAACCAAGGGCCAACAACTTCCAACTGACACCTATGTGGGAAAACTACTTCTCAATCCATCAATATGTTACTCTGTACTTATGTTATATGACTTATTTAAATCTATCTCTGTAATCACTTCTTACGACTCAAAATATGGCTCTCTAATCTGTAGTAGCTACTGCACTTACTCCCCCTGTTCAATATTGATATTTACTGGGAGTCTCCAAGAGGGATGGCTCATAAAAATACCTTCTTTGATCCAGATTAATATTCCTCTTCATCTTTAGACTTATCATCTTTCTGAACTCTGACTTCTCCCTTTCTTCCCGTGGATTGATCTCACACTACAATTCATGAAAGTGCAATCTCTTGAGCCTTTTATTTATTCAATTGTTCTTCTTTTCTTTCTCATACTACTGCAAATTATGTGATCCCTGGGATCTGGTATTTATTCAGTTGTTCTTTTGGTTTTTAATTTCTTCTCCAAACCTTCCTATATCTAACATTTTCCTTTTTCCATGTAGATTTATCTTCATCTTGTACTATTGATAATACTGAGAGTATGAATTTTTGGTGTCCTTCAGTCATATGATTTTCCTTTTCATGTTCTTGTTTTCTTTTCCAAACCTTCTTATATCTGATATCAGTGTTGTTTCTCATATAAGTATCCATCATGCTTATACAATCATGAGATATGTGTCTATAGTTATGGCACTCATAACATTCAATTTTATGTGGGGCATCATAAACAATTCGTGTTTGAACATTTCTTCCATAAGACCTACAATATGTAACCTTATGTCCAAAGTTAGTACAATAAAAACAATGACCATAAAATAAATTTACATACATGGGAGTGAACGATCTTCTTTGTGGTGAAGTCTTTCTAAATTCCTTCCTTGGATGATCATGACCATGATTGAAGCTTCTTTGTGTCTTGAGCATGGAGGGTCTTCTTGAAGATGTATTACTATTATACTTATTATTCTTCGATTCTTATTGACCATGATTCATTCCTTTGAGTAATTCTACATAAATATTAATCTTTTCTTCATTCTTCTTTTCTAGCGACCTGGAGGGCTTCTCTTCAACATTCTCTATTGATGATGTGGATGTTTCTATCTCTTTGAAATTCTTACTAAGTTTGATGACTCTTCATGGATTCTTCTTTCTCTTTGCTTCTTCAACTTGGATCTTCAAGGAGATGATTTCCTTTTCAAGCCTTCTTTCTTCTTGACCAAATTTTTCTTCAAGTTGATTTAAGTCTTCTGTTATTTATTTAAGATGATCTATCAAAATATTTCATATTTTCTGTGCTTCATTTATTTCACCTTCTAAACACTGCTTCTCTTCCATTACTTCATTTCTTAGTTTTGATATCTCAGCTTCTAAACATCGATTTTATTCCATATGACCTTTGTATACTTTTTCAATCTTTCTGGCTTCTTCTAGATGATATTTTAGTTTCACGATGACTTATTGGGATTCTTCATAAATTTGAACACCTTTATTTATCCTGATCAATTCTTTCTCAATTGATTTTCTTTCTTCTCTTTCTTTCTTTAGTTCATCTAAAACACTTACTAGTCTTTCTTCAAGATCTATTGTGCCTTCTTCACAATCTTCTTCTTTTGAATATGTCTGAAATGATGACCATATTTATTCTTTCCCTGTACCTATATCTTCTTTAGAATTCTATAGCTCTATGATGGGGGGAAATATATATTATGTATCTTATTACAGAGTTCTTTAGCTGATGAACATGTTCCCACTTTGTCTTTTACTTAATCAGGTAATCCTACCATGATGAAATCCATTGTTATTTTGTTTTTCTTCTTCAATTCCTTATTCAATGCAGTATTTTTTTTTTCTTTGAACCATTATATCTTGTAACAACTTAATACAAAATATCATATCCCTATGATTGCAAAAAAAAATTCATTATTTTTCTCCATGACTCATAGTCCAAACCATTCTGACCATTGAACATTAGTAATCCATTCATATTGTACTCCATGATCTACCTTCCAGTGGTTAAATAGTTTCCTTGAAGGAACCTTCTCTGATGCCAATTGTTATATTCCTAAGAGGGGGGGTGAATCAATATGAGCACTATATACCACTTTTAACCACAATATATATTCTTTCACTTTATCAACAATGTTCAAAATTTTATCATCAATGTAGCATCTATGATTTCATTCAATATATCATGAGCATATAACCATAAGCAACATCACATCAAATACATGGTCCACTAGTATTTACATGGAAACCCAAATGGGAGAAAACCATGGAATTCTTTCTATATATATCAATAATTCACTCATAGGAAGCACCAACTTATAAATTCTCCATCCGCAACTGGAAGGAGGCTACAACCCCCTATTCTCATCCTCCAACCTCAAGGAAGCTACAACTCCCTAAATTCTCTAGCTCTAAATAGAAGGAGGCTACAACCCCCTAATTCTCAGGCTCTAACTCCCTGATTTTCTGGCACCAACTAGAAGGATGATACAACTCCCTTTACTTGCCCCATCATGTCACCCTAAAATATAAGTGTAGACCAACAATCACTGCCACTTTCACTGCCTCTATCACATCAACCCGTAACATGTCATTGTATCCAACCTATCAATGCATCAAACCTATCATTGTCACCAATACTCAACCGAATCCTCTCACATATATCATATTCCAAGGACACCTCTCAACTAGATGTCCAACATCACTAACACATGCCTCTACCAAACATGTACCAAGATCACTGATATACCATCAACCATGTACCAAACCATCAACTTGTACCATACCGGGAATCAGTCGTATACCACAACAAGTGTGCAAAACAGGCACCAACACCTATACCAAACCGTGAATTAACCATGCACCAACATTTGTACCAAACCGTGCATCAACCATGCACCAACAAATATATCAAATAGTGCATAAACCATGCACCAGCACTTGTACCAAACCGTACATCAACCATGCAACAACACATGTACTATATGCCTCAACCATGTACATAAACAATGTACATCAACACCATACTATGTATCAATCATGTACCATTCCATGTGCCAACCATGTGCATCAACCATAACACGTGTCTCAACCATATACCATATCACTCTCAATCATGCCATGTACCATAAGTAAGCCTCAAGTATACACCATAACATGCAACAAAACTATACACCAAGATAGCCAATAATGTTTCTAATAAATGTACCATAACATCACCAAGATGTACCATATCACATACTATCATCACCATTCATGTACCATAACACCATAACCATAACCCTTAAAACTTACCTATGATCCTGTAGCTGACTTGTTGTAGTGTAATTCGACCTACAACTCTTCCACAGTCCTCAACAATCTAGTACCAACATCCCTTCACAACCTTTCAGAAGCCCTTTTACATATATGTGATTTGTTCTTCTACTTCCCACGTATATACGTGATTTCCTCCACTACAACCCGTGGATGTTTGTGCTTCTCTATGCTTGTGGCCCATGAATGTATGCGATCATTCTTTATTTATCCCATGGATGCATGTGACCTATCCTTATTTAGCTCAAAGATGTATGTGACATGTTCTTCTTCATCCCACATATGTAAGAAACATGTTCGTATGTATCCCATGTATAACCTCAAAAAACTAGGGTTGCTAGTTTTCTGCAACTCCGAAACTTTTTCTCCTTCAGACCTTCGCTAATTCAAACATCCTATGTTAGATTCAACCTCAGATTCACCAATAAAGAGATAAACCATAACATTCACAAGATAGATATTAAATGTAATTGTATGTGTTTATGAGAGACTCCTTGAGGTATTTATATACTTTTTCATAGTAACCTCTTTCCTTATTTTAGGGGTTTCTTGTTACAACCACTTTACCCTTTCACCAAGACTTGTAGCCAACTAGGGTCTTCTTGACCACTCTTTGAGGCTTCCAACTTTACAACGCCATATCTCCCTAACCATGAGGAACCACGTGGCATTGCACATATCACCGGAATTTTCACGGAGATTATTATCCTTCTATGAGTATATTACCTACATTTTCATTGTCCTTCACGTCCATATTCCTCAACAAACTTTGGGTTATATAACCACACCTATGGGGCTTCATGTAGGATTCTTTAAATGCACCCAACTAACTCACCATCAATCTCTATCATACAAATGTCAATCAACTGTCCAACATCTCATCCACATCTATGGACCTCTCCAAGGTTTGACAACAATCTCTAAGGGTTGAAATCAATCTCCAATATCTCTCTCCAAGGGTTGACATCAATGACAACCAACTATGCAAACCAACTATCCAACACACTTTAGAATGCTAATTTCAAAGTAAACCCTTTTACTATAGTATACTTTGAAACTCCTCTTTTAAAAGAATGATTAATATTAATTAAATTTGAATTGATGGAGAATTGTATTGAGAAGGTCACCATTAATAATGGCCTTTTAATATTTTAATCACTTTTTATTTCTCTAAGATTCACATTAAATATACATTGGAGAATGTCACAAGATGAGACGAGGATTTACTACAAGGCGGTGAAGGATCAGATGTATGTGAAGAGATGGTGGAGTGAGCCTGAACTTAAAGAACCGCAGTGAAATATAAAGAATTGACTAAGTATGAGACAAGGATCGGTTGGACGGGGAGGGGAAATTTTGAAGAATTATGATATGGCCTTGGAACCTACGATGAAGTGTTGAAAAATCGGCTACGTATTGAAATATCGAGAGAGAAATTAATTATGAGAAAATGAATAAGTATCATGAATCAAATGGATGTATCAGTCATGGTGATAATCAAGTGATTCGGGTGAGTGACCTGAACCTGTGATGAACATTTGAAAAAGTTCTAGGTATGGTGCAAAATGATGATGGAGGAACATGGAGGTGCATTTTGGGAATGGTGGAACTTTGGATTTAAATGTGAATATGTGATGAACCCGTGAGAAACTCAAAATAATATAAGCATGGGTGTAAAATTGATACGTTGGAATAAAATGGTGCATTTTGAAGGAGGCATAACTTTGTACAATGATGAAACTGAGTCATGAACTCGCAACAAAATGATTTTTTTCTAAGTGTGGGAAATATACAAGGGATGATTTTTGAAATACTTGACACAATTTTGGATCAACAACTAGCTCCAACTGTGAGCTAATAACCCCTTGTGGGTTATTGAGAATCCATAATCTCAACCATTGGGAAGTGGAGTTTATTATCACCATGATTTTCATAGATAAGGTTATAGGTTTGTCAGCAGTTTGCAAAGTCATGACTGTTAGCACCAATATTGGTTTTATGCCTGGCATCACCTAACATCTCCAAGGGTTGGATTAAAAAGGAAGCTTTATTATTTATTATTTCCATTTCCATTTGAAAGTGTGTGTTGCGCAACGGATTTCACTGCGAGAGGATGTTGTTGCATAGAGGATGTTTTCATGCATGGGATGTTGTCGCGCATAGGATTTCCAGAGCATGTTGTTGCGTAGATGATTTTGTCGCACAGAGGATGTTGTCGCACATGGGATGTTGTCGCGTAGAGGATGTTTCCACATAGATGATGTTGTTGTGCATAGGACTTTTAGAGGGTGTTTTCACACAGAGGATGTTGTCACACAGAGGATGTTGTCACGCAGAGGATGTTGTCGCACCAACAATGTTGTCGCACAAAGGATATTGTCGCGCACATGATGATGTCACACACAAGATTTTTTCTCACAGAGGATGTTTTCATGCAGAGGATGTTGTCGCACATAGGATTTTCCTGTGCATAGGCTACAGGGTGCGCTATGTAAATGACTGGTTTAGTGCTCAACTTCAAGATCGGGTTTTGACTAATTGGAGAGGAATTTTAAAATCCTCGAGATGTTTTTGTTGAGGACAAACCAAAAAATAAAATATCTCTCATATTTGTAAACGGTGTCAGGGATTGGGATATTTGAAGGAATATTTGATCCCTATTTTTCAATTTTCATGATTTCCTGTTTGAGACATGTTTTTGCGACACGTATTCCGGCCAGCTGGAGATGAATTTCAAGAAACTGAGAGAGGTTTTTCTCTACAACGTGATTAAATACAAAAACGGTTCTCATATTGTACACAGATATTACATTTTGAGAATTACAAGCGGCATTTTGTAGCCTATTTTTCATAATTTCGCCCCCTGAAAAGAAAGAAATCAGTGAAACATGTCATTTTTTGTTTGTAATTGTTTCTATTTTGGGAAAGGGGTTGGGATTAGAAATGGTGATATGGAAAGGACCCTGGTCTATATATTTCATCTTTTAAATGTAAGCCAGGTTAATTGGAAAAATAGTGTAGACAGTGACTATTTATTGTAGCTTTCGAACTCAATTGAAACTTAATGTAAAGGTCCTGAAACTTTGACGAATAGATTCTAATGGTAGTAGTTTGATGTATTGTATTCTCTCTTTACGTACTTTCTTTCTTATGTTCTTAATATTCATATCTATATTTTGTCTAAATCAGAACGTGATTCGAATGTAGAATTCACCGCGCGGTGCTCTAGATTCACGCCATTTAGACGACTATGTTTCTTCTAAGTGAACTTTGAATTCATCCCCAATAGTGCTCTAAGTTGCTTCATGTGTTTTTCTCTCGCCACACACAATTATTTTTAACTGAAATATTGTTTCTTACTTAGCCTTTATCCTCTCAAGTTCAGTCACTAAGTCATTTGTTTCTATCGTTTTCTTAAATTGACTCCATAGCCCAAGGTCTTGTTTTATTTTGCCAATAGAACTAGAAATATTGTATGAAAGTGTTAAATCTAGCTGAGAGTTTAAATCCATAACCTGTACAAAGATGAAGTCTTAGAGAGAGCCCTCTCTAGGTTGGAAAGGCCAGTTTCCGACCTCAAACTTGGTTTGTAGGTTGCCTATGTCATTCGTTTTCTCAATCGAACGAAGTTTAAAGTGAGATAACATTCTGGCGTCATTCTCGGGGGATGAAATTGAAAATATTTCCTGGGAAAGAACGACATGGTTGAGTTTTGAGGTCTGAGAGAAGTAGACACTTAGGAACATATTGGTTGTATTCCTTCTTTGGCGACTCCACACATCAGAAAATTAGTTTGAAGGTGATTCCACGGGCAGAAGAATCCAGAGATAAAGTTCTAATGGCAACTCCAATCAAGCTTCAAATGCAATTCAAAGACTCCACTGAAGAATGAGACCCATTGAAAGAGATATGGAAGAGAAGTATGGAAAAATCAGGTACTCGAGCTTAAGTTTAGTTCAAAAAGTACTTTTCTCTTTTATCAATATCTTCTTGTCCTTTCCTGAGTTTTTCAAAAGAATATTTCTTCACTTACTGCGTTCAAATGAATCCCAGAGATCTACCCTTGCATATCCTTCATTGCAAACTGTAGGTATACATCCTTCTTGTATAACCGATATTGACCAAGCTCCTTCCTCTGAACCATATGATGTTCATGATAATTCTTGTGAGCTTAATGAAACCAAAGCTAAGCTTGTAACTTCTGTTCTTAATCATGCACCCTCCAGGATTCAAGAAAGATACAGTCCTCTTAAATTTCCTCCCATCCCTCACGACTTTCCTCTGAAACATTATAAGTACCTTCCTAGGTTTGATGGAGAGCTTGATGGAAATTCAACTGAAAAACATATTCAGGTCTTTGAGCATTTTATAGACCTTTTTGATATTGAACATAATGATGTTTCTATGAGGGCCTTTTCTCAATACTTACAAAGAGATGCCAAATCATCGTTCAAACATTTGCAGCCTCAGTCAATTAGCTCATGGGATAAATTAAGGGAAGCCTTTCGTAGATTTTTGGGTGAGAGAAAGTCATGGAATCTACTCCTTTCATATTTTTATGCCATGAGAAGAATGAAAGATGAAACCATCTCAAATTTCAGTAGGAGGTTTTCTAGTTTTTATTATAAACTGCCTAAAGAAGTCCAACCTCCTGAAGTTGCTGCCATGCTCCATTATGTAACAACCTTTCAATCAGACTTATCTTTTCTTCTCATGGAGAGGAATTCTATGTCTTTGCAACATATGTTCAATAATTCTCAGGAAGTGGAAGACAATCTTCAAGCATGTTAGAGGCTACAAAATCATAATTTAAAGAGTGTTGCAAATACAAAGAATGATGGTGTAGCAGAAGAACATGAGTTTGTGCATAAAAAAGAAGTTGATTTACATCCCGATCTTTGTCATCATGAGAAAGAAACTGATTTTTTTATGTACACACTTGTAGACAACTATAAATGTGAATTTGCAGATCAGCCTACAAAAGAACAAGCCATTGCCTCAATTTTCCTATTTGATGACATTAAAGAGATTTTTGGAAACCCATGTATGATGAGTGTTGAGTGAAATCTATGTCGTATAAATTTCTCAACGATTTAATGTCAACCAGGAGCTCATAAGCTTAGAGGCACAACACAATATGTGTGAGGATTTGAAGTTGTCTATCCTAAACTACTAAATCAAAGAGCATAAAGATAAAATAACATGAATATACAAATGAAAAATTTTACCTACTATATACAACACATAGGTGTACTGGCATCAGTGCATGGGGGCCCTTCCATCCTTCAGTAAGTACACCATAATCTTAACACAAGATAGATATCAAAATGGAAGCATATCTTGTATTCAAAAGAATATGATTACATCTTCATTCCAATATAAGATCTCCTCTCTACTAACCTCAAGGACCAACCTATCAATTCAAAACATGAGCATTTCCCAAACTTCACACATGCCTTTTGAAAGGAGAAGGCTCTCCTATTTATACAAGAACATAAGAAGCTACCCCATTAATGGAGATCCACTATTCTCTCCCTAGATCCATAAAAATCTCATATAGTTACAACCAAATAGCTAATGATGAGACACATATCCTCTTTGACCTTTATCCAAATCTCCTTCCATATCTTGAAGGGAATTAGAATTTGAGTATTGGAGGCCACATAAGAGTGTCTTGGAAGCTTCCAAATCACCTACACATGTCACCTAACTCATTCCACCTTTAGGTATAAGTAAATACATGCTATTTTCTAACTTTTAATCATAAATTCACTTTAAATACTTGAAATTAATGATTTGGAAAATACTAATGTGAAACCCATATGATCATGAAAATGGAAAGTTATGAAGTGAAAAAGTTATGAAATGAGAGAAAAATAATGGAAATGAGGGTGAAAGTGGAGTGAAAGTGGATGACATTTTGGAGGCCCAACAATGAGTACAATGATGACTATGAGGTTGAATTTTCAGAACAAGCAGTTGCACTTTCCAAATCTGAAAATGATTGTTTTCAACAATCCAAAGAAATCGGCAAATGTGCAAATGACAACAATGAAGCAAATGAAGAAAGTTTTGAATTAGGTGAAAGAACTTTTCCATTTTGTTTTTCTTCTTTCAAATTGTTGAATCAAAATGTCTATAATGTTTCAAATCAGACATCCTCCAGGCATGATGTTGAATATGCAGAAAGCAGTGGACTTGCCAATGAAAATTATCTTCCATTATTTTTTTCTTCCTTTGAATTGTTGAAAGTAAATCATGGTATAACGGAGAAAGTAGGGAAGTCTGACTGCACTCACAGTGACATTGTTTTACATGAGAAAATTGTTATCAGTGAGGAGGGCCAACAACCTTCTCATACATTTAATGACCCTTTTGTTGATTACATGGAAGGTTATTTCAATTCATATTTGCAGCCTATGATCAACTACCAGCTTGGAAATAAATATGATGGTCAATCAACATCAGTTTTATATATGTATTTCTTTCCACCAGGGGTTTCAATTCAACCAACATTGTCTTCTGATTCAGAAGATTTTAATTTCCAGCAGTCTCAACAGATTTCTCAGCCTCTTTGTGGCGATCAATAGGTTGAATTACATGAAAACAAGGATGTAGTGGAAGGGGTGAAACATGATTGTTGTTTTATGCATGTTTTTGATGATCCATTTGTAGTTTTGTTGGAGGTGGCAAACAATCTCAATGTTTTTAATTTTTTGAGATTTGAATTTGTAGATAAATGTTTGAATGAGTTATCAGTAAACAGGCTTTGAAGCAAGCATGTGAAAAGAAAGAAAACAGTGGATAAAGTTCTTCCATGGTTGCATTGGCATTTTCTTCAGTAGTTAGGGTAGGTAGGTGTGGATAAGCTCATCATGGTGAGCATTTATTTCAGCAGTTTTCAATTTGTGTTTTCAATTTGGGTTTAGTTTAGTTGTATAATAAGTTGGTGGTGAAACAGATTATAGATTGTAGATTACAGTATATGGCTTGGGAACAACCCAATGGATAAGGCACCTAGTCTATTGTTATTTTCTACCTCATAGGGAGGATAACATCCCCACTGGAGCCAGTTGTTAACACCATGATTTTCATAGCTAAGGTTAGAGGTTTGTTAGCAGTTTGCAAAGTCATGCATGTTAGCACCAATATTGTTTTTATGACTGGCATCACCTAACATCTCCAAGGGTTGGTTTCAAAAGGAATATTTATCATTTATTATTTCCATTTCCATTTCCATTTGAAACTGCGCGCTGTGCAAAGGATTTCATTGCGCATAGGATGTTGTCACGCAGACGATGTTGTCATGCATGGGATGTTGTCATGTAGAGGATGTTGTCGCATATGGTATGTTGTCGCGCATGGGATGTTTTTGCACAGAGGATGTTTTCACGTAGATGATTTTGTCATGCATAGGATTTTCAGAGGATGTTGTCGCATAGAGGATTTTGTCGTGCAGAGGATGTTGTCGTGTAGAGGATGTTGTCACGTAGAGGATATTGTCGCATAGAGGATGTTTTCACGCAAAGAATGTTGTCGTACATAGGATTTTGTCACGCAGAGGATGATTTTTCACAGAGGATGATGTCACACAGAGGATTTTGTAGTGCAGAGGATGTTGTCACGCATAAGATTTTCCTACGTGCTGCATAAATGACTGGTTTATTTCTCAACTTCAAGATGACTTTTTGACCAACGGGAGAGGAATTTCAAAAATCCCCAAGAGGCTTTTGTCGAGGAAAAATAAAATAATAAAAACCTCTCTCACATTTTCAAAATGTATCACGTATTGAGAGATTCAAAGGAATATTTGAGGCCTATTTTTCAGTTTTCATGATTTCCTGTTTGAGACATGTTTTTGTGACACGTATTCCTGCCAGCTGGAGATGCATTTCAAGAAACCAAGAGAGGTTTTTATCTATAACGAGCTTACCTACAAAAATGGTTCTCATATTTACATAGATATTACCGTTTGATAATTACAAGTGGCATTTTGAAGCCTATTTTTCATAATTTTTCCCCCTGAAAAGAAGGAAATCAGTGAAACGTGTCATTTTTTTGTTTGTAACTATTTATACTTTGGGAAAGGGGTTGGGATTCGAAATGGTGATCTGGAAAGGACCCTGTTATATATATTTCATCTTTTAAATGTAAGCTAGGTTGATTGGCAAAATAGCGTAGACAGTGACTATTGATTGTAGCTTTCGAACTTGATTGAAACTTAATGCAAAGGTCCTA
>JASDQU010372546.1:60235-86085 GCA_032191745.1 Picea mariana
AAAACTTCATACCTTTCCTTTGCAAGGAAGTGATTGGGTGTGCTATCTTTGAGAATCCTCTAATGAATCTCCTGTAGTAACCAACAAGGCCCATGAAAGATATGACCTCTGTCACATTCTTTGGTGCTGACCATTCTCTAATGGCTTCTACCTTCTCAGGGTCCATTGCTATCCCATCTTTTGAGATAATATGCCCCAAATAATGAATTTTTTTATGATAAAATGATCACTTGCTCAATTTGGCATACAACTGATGTTCCCTTAATACTTGCAACACCATCCTCAAATGATGTTCATTCTCTTCCTCTGACTTGGAATATATAATAATTTCATCCAAAAAGACAATGAAAAACTTGTCCAAATACTCTCAGAAAACACCATTCATTAAGCACATGAAAACACCATTCATAATGACCATACCTTGTCCTGAAGGAAGTCTTGCTAATATCCTCTTCTTTAATTCTTACCTAATGGTATCCTGATCTGAGATCTATCTTTGAAAATATCCTTGCATCCTTCAATTGATCAAAGAGATCATCGATCCTTGGTAGAGGATAGTTTTTCTTAACAGACACTTTATTCAATTGTATGAAGTCAATGCACAATCTTAACATTCTATCCTTATTTTTCACAAACAATAATGGGCCACCCCAAGGTGATACACTTGGGCATATATACCCCTTCTTCAGAAGTTCTTCAAGATGCATTTGCAACTCCTTCAATTCTGGTGTACTCATTATGTAAGGAGTCTTTGATACTGGCACTGCTCCAGGCATCAAATCTATAGAGAAATCAATGTCTCTCCTTGGGGGTACTCCTGGTACTTCCTTGAATACATCTTCAAACTCTTTCAGGACTACATAATCCTCCAAATTTGGCACCTTGTCTTTAGGTGTCTCCTCCATATGAGCTGCAAATATTTGACATCCTCTTCTATAACATTTCTTCAACTGTAATGCTGAAATTTCTCTAACGGTTACTTCCCTAGGAATTCCCTGCACTTTCCTTTGGTTCCCTTCTTCATCCAAGCAAGTGAATTCTTTGTTATGAAAATCCAATAGAGCATGATGTGGGTCCAACCAATTCATCCCAATTAAATAGTCATAGGAACCTAAGGGTAAGATGTTCAAATCTGCCCTGGTATTTAGTCCATTCATGTCTATGAGGCAGGACTTAACCATCTCATTAAATTTTCTTCTGGCTCCTATAGCCAGTTGCACCAAGCAGGATTTCCCATGCTTGCTTCTTGTTAATTGCAAACTTTCCACCATCTTTGGGTCTATATAACTATGGATAGCTCATGAATCAATTAAAATAGCAAGATTTTGGTTGTTGATCATACCTTCCACTTCAATCATGTGGGACTGATACTCTTCTTGCTTGTTGTCTAGGGCTACATAAATCCTTGGCACATTTATGCCCATGTCCTCTACTGTCTCAGCTCGTTGTACATTGTGAAAAACCTTACCTTTTTAACCTCTGTGAGGACAATCTATGAACCTATGGTCTCCTTTACAACCCCAACATTGCATAGGTGGTTGTCTTGGCCCTTGACTCCCAGTGTCAATCACTCTGGTTTCCTTATGTGTTTGATGCCATTTTGGATTATTTCTGAAGAATGGTGGCTTATCTCCCTTCTTCCTCTCATCCATATTGAATTTCTTATTGTCTTCCCAATCCTTTTGGAAAGTTGGTCTTGCTCTCAGCTGGTCACATAAGCATTTAGCTCTTCTTATGGTCTCTTCTAATGTCTTGGGATCATCATACTATATTTTGTCACTGATTAACATTGGAAATCCAATTAAGTACCATTGAATCTCGACTGTCTCATCCTTAATGAAAGAGACATATTTCAACAGTTCCAGAAACCTTCTCTCATATTCATCGATGGTTGTACTTTCAAGCTTAATTTCAAAGATATCTTTCATTTTCTTGTCATAGTATCTCTTGGTCAAGTACTTCTTCTCAAAATACTTCTTGAATTCTCTCCAAGTAACACTTTTCTCTACAATGTGTTGTACCTATACAAGTTGATCCCACCACATGGAGGCCTTTCCTTTGAGTTGATAAATAGCGATTCTACCTTCATCATGAGAAGAATAATTATGCAATTGAAAATACTTCCTCATTCCTAGCAACCATGTTTTGGCATATTCATCCTTCTTGTGCTCACCATAAAATGTAGGAGGTTTGATTTTGTTCATTTCTCCTCGCAGCTCATCCATCCCAGATCTCTTATACCTTCTAACAGGGGATAGACTTGAGTTGTTGCCTACTCTCTTATGGGAATTTCTATGGGGATGATGGTGATGTCTACAAGAACTTTTTACTTCTCTCTTCTCCTATGAAGATTTGTGACTCTCAGATCTACTTGAGTCACTCTCCTTAGCCAATTTCTTCTCTATTTTGTTCAAACCTTCCAATAGTTTCATGTTGAAGTCATCCTGCTGCTCTTTGGATTTCATAAGCTTTTTATTATCAACTTTATGGCTTTGGACATCCTTCTGCAAATTCTTAATGGTCTCAGCAATATTCATATCTTCATTCCTTTCTTCTCCATGTCCATTGGAGTTCCTTCCTTCCATGCCCAAATGGACATCCATCCCTCTGATCTTCTTTGGATGACTGTAATTCTCTTGTGCCTCTTCCATTCCTATGGACTCTGCATTGGTATGTCCTGACCGAGTTGTTGTTAATTCTACAAAACGTGGAGCCATCGAAACTAATCAGACTAACCAATCAACAATTCATCAGAATATGAACCTTTTTTATTCAACATACACATCAACATTATCACTCCCGGTTTCCTAGTGTTATCACCACAACAATTCTAGAGAAGACCCAAGTCTTAAGAACACTGACTCACAGTTCCTTCCAAGATACACTCGCGCAAGAATGTGGTATTGTCGAAACTACTTTCTCCAAGACGCGGTATCATGTGTCTCAACATGTCAAATCCACCACTCGTGGAGTGGGCGACGGCTAGTCAGATCACCCTTGTTTTTTCGTTTGGTACTTCGCAGCCATGTGACGTCAACTAAATGCCACCATGTAACAAAATCAAAAGCTAATCATTCGAAATGGATTGGCCGAGCATGGCAACCCAATGCTCTTTGTATGTAATCTGTCTATGCTTCATAAATGGAGTTCTATAATTACCACTCCCCAAGTATGAAGATATCTGTGTATCCATAACCGTAGTAATCTTCAATCTGTTTGACTTCCTGCTCTTTGTAAAGACACATTTCGGTATCCCCAACTTGAGATACATGGACAAAGATAAGTCGAGTGAGACTGGTTATTTGAGCAACATGCTAGGCTTTCCTACAAATAAGGAGGAAAGGGTTTTTGCGCACCTTCTAGCAACTAAGTTCCACACAGAACCAGTTATAGACTCGCGATTGGAAGTCAAGATGAATCCCATTATAAATGATTTAGTGATCAACAGGCCAACTGCTAAGAAGAAAAGGAGTAAGTGGCATAAGAAGGAGGAATATACGATTAAAGCGGCTGAAAGTGTTGGAGGAAATCAACCGGTTTGGTTAGACTCCTCTTTAAAGGTGGAGATCGCTAAGATGAAGTAAGTCTTCAACTAAGATAAGCATGTCTTAGCGAATTTTGAACAACCAGTAGCAGAGTTAAAGAGTACAAGAGATGATAGGCATGTTCTTCAATGACCCTTTTTACAACAAGCTAACTGTTGTCATCACCCTTTTGTAATTTTGTAATTAATATGATTATATAATACAGAAATGGGTTTTAGACTATTTTATTACAATTTCTATCTGGTGATGTTATGACTCTTGTTTTCTTTTATAATATCTTTTTCTTGTAATCTTATATTTTATTTTCATCTGTCTAAATCGGAAGAAATTAAAATTCAGAATTCTTTTTAATTAATGCTTCAATGCGGTTATGTGTTTATTTTTCTTTTATTATTATGCAATTTAAATTTAGACTCCTCACCTTCCAGGTGACTTCACGCACATTAATGTGTCATGTTCATTTATATTATCGTACATAGCAATATTACAAGGTAAACGCTTCTCCGCGCTCCTAATTCTACTGTGCGTTTCTTCTTCATCATACCGACTACTTATGCGCACTACTTTGGCGTTGTGTGCCAATATCCACTGTGCATCGATATTCCACATGCATTTTTTTCCTATGAATGCACCATGTCAAGTTTAACATATTCCTTCATGGTCAAATATCTACGCACACTACTCAAGACACTGTCATGAAACAACTTATACTCGTACTTATGCACGTACTAACAAAACTCCTCTGTGTTAAGAAATACTTGCGTACCCCATGTGCACCTTACTATGTGTGTGCTTACTGTTCAAGGGTAATTTTAGCACATGCATCTACACATAATATTCTTTTGTGCGATGCCACAATTTACTGCACACACTGGCATGCCATGGTTTCCTGCGTGGTGCCAAATTTACCACGCACGCTAGTACGCCAACCTTTTCCAAGGAAATTTTATGACTCTAATTCTGGTCACTTCGAAGTTACTTTTCTATGAATATTCACTTTGATTGCACCCTTCTAGTCCATCCAAGCTTAGTGTTGAACTGAGGATCTGATACCAAACTGTAACGACCCCCTCAACCAACCTGAGGCCAGGGTATGCCACTCTAGAGAAACCACTCATGCTCTGACGCCAGTCAGTAACATTCCTAGCCATCAGGCCAGGACATGCTACTCTAGGGAATATATTTTGTTCCCATACTATGAAACATATAGTAGCATACCCAGTATTCAACTAAGAAATGCCACCTAAATTTACTCTTTAGACTGCATGCAACTAAAACATATACATACATCACGCTCGTGGAATATTTACATATAACATAAACAAACAATTACTTTCTGTAACATGAATTTTATATTACAAATAACAGTAATTATCGATATGCATCATTTACAGGAAATTACCCATAAGCACACAAGCATTCATAGTCACATATATGATAAAATCGTAACATGGGCATGTAAATAACAAAACAACAGATCCATATATCATACAATTGGTACTTATCTTAGAAAGTTTGTCGCCAACTTCTTACAGACCGTCCAAAAACCTCCTAGCCATAGATTACATTGTTCATCACTCTCAACAGTTAATCACCCCCGAGCTAGGACTGAACTTCACCCAGGGTAAAGGGATTCCTATCCAGGCTAAGGCTCATGGACAACAGGAAAGACTTTGTCTCAAGTACTCACTCAACTAACAGCCTATAGCCTCTCATTCTCCACATGCATGTCCCACCCAAGGAAGTGTGCCCCTTCTCTGTTCAACAACCCCTCGGCTGCCTCACTTCCCTTCTAGGTCTTCAGCAACAGGCTGGACCGGAAGTATCAGAGCATTGTAGCTGTAGTTTATCACCTACTGAAATCAATCCCCAACAATTCTCTCTCCCATAGAACTGTTCACAGGCCTGACAACCCACTTCTTCAATCCCGCTCCAAGCTAACCAGGTACACCAACCAAAAGGGACGGGGTAATAGGTTTCAGAAAGGTGGAATGGTTGTCTCAAGGATAACGGAATGTATGAGTCAAATGGTCATGGAGTCATTGACTGGATAATTGAATGTGTTTTTGGAATCACTGTGAACTCTCTGTAAAAAATGATGGTCAAACAGATGGTTCCCCCCCCCCTGTTTTTCGTTCGTAAGGATCCCTCCCGAATCATCTCGACTGAGCTAAGTTTCCCCACGATATGAATGCATGTCACTATCTTGACACTTTTCATATCAAAAGTTACTTTTTTCCACTTGTCCCCAACTTTAGAACTTAGGATAAACTAATTATCCATACTTTATGTTTTAGGAAATATTAATATAATATTCCTTGACTTTTGGCCCTCCCTTACCCTAACTGGTGAAGTTCAGTCTCCCATCTCTTTTATCATGGTCAGTCTATGTGTAGTACTGATGTATTTTATATTAATCATGATTCATGTAAAAAGTAGGCGCATTGGCCCTTGACATCTAGGTGCACTGGCCTAAGTCCAAGACATAAGCATTCTGGCTTATAATACTGTCTCACTAGCCTCTAATGCATATTATATACACAAAGGTTCGTTGACCTTAATATTGCATGCACTTAGTTAATGCGCGTTGTATCCTCTGTCTTTAAGGTTGCACGCACCTTAGTTACTGGGCGCGGTATTCAAAAATGTGTACATTACATCCCTTTATTGCGCAATATATGTGCGCACCATGCCATGAAAGGTGTATTACAAAAATGACGTCTAAACATTTCACTATCTTAAATATACTTGGATTATATTTACATTTGGGTTCGACCGAGGGATGTTACAATGATGCTGCTGAAATCGATATATCCTCATTTACTACATAAATTCCTCTAATTAGTTTGCATACTCCTTGCCCTCTAACCACTTTTAAGGGCTTGATATCAATATCATATTCTTGATTTTTAGCAAGCCAGTTTGCCCAATTTTATTCTCTCAACTATTGATTTAGCAACATCTTTACTAGAGAAGTTGGGACATAGTCTATGACATGAGCTCAAATATAAGTCTTGAAATGTGCCACTAATTTGACTAAGAATAGATCTGTATTCTCTATTTACAAGTATCTTAATTTATAATCATGTAAAGTCTTACTTGTCAAACTTATTGGAAATTCTTCCCTTTTCAAATTTCCTTGTGTCAATATTGAAGCAATAGTTTCCTCTTAAGCAAATGAATATATTATGAAATCTTGATCAAAATTCGGGTAGACAAACACTGGAGTAGTAGTGATTGCATGCTTGATTCTAGTAAATGATGCTTGAATCTCTTGATTCCTTTCAAACTATGGTATTTTTTCAACAATAGATTAATGGTATTTACAATGTTTCCATAATCTGGTACAAATCTCCATACAAAATTTATCTTTTCAAAGAAATATTTGACTCCTTTTTTAGATGTTGGGGGACTTAAATCATTGATTGACTTAATTATTTCTAGATATATATATATCCCCTCCTTAATTAATATGTTGCCCAAATGTTTTCCCTCTGATACATCAAACAAACATTTCTTCAAATTTTGAGATATGTGATACAATCTTCTACACTCAAAAACTTCCCTCAAATTTTTGATATGTTCTTTTATTAACTTTGAGTGAATGGTCAAATCATCCCAATAGTCAGCCATGAAATTTTCAATAAAATATTTAAAGGAACTATCCATTTCTCTTTGGAAAGTTTCTCCAACAGTATTTAACCCAAAAGGCATACAAACATACGCATAAGTCTCCCAACGTGTAACAAAAGCATTTTTTGGTCTATCTTCTTTAGAAATCAACACCTAGTTGTATCTATAAAAATCATCAAGCATAGACATTAAGTTTGAACCAGTAACATGTTGTAACAACATCTCCATATTTGGGAGTGAATAATTGTCTTTGATGCTTTCCCTATTTAAATCTTTGAAATCAAAACAAAGGAAAATTTCCCCACTCTTCTTTATGACTATTAATCGATTTGAGAGCCACTCTGAATTTATTATGGGAACAATTATTCCAGTCTTCTCTAATTTATCCAATTCAATTTTTACTAAAGTCTTCAACTTGGGATTGATTATTCTTAGCTTCTTCTAGACAGTCATCACTCCTTCTCTTAGGGGTATGATGTGTTGAAAAATGGACTTTTCATATTCCTTTAGACCATCATAAGTCCAAGAAAAAATATCATACAATTATTTAAATATGGAAGCATATTGCTAAATTTATTCCTTTGTGTAGCTGGTACCAATATTTACATATTTGGGAGAGTCATGAGTTGGACCAATGTTTATCTCTTGTGTCTCCTGAACTTTTATGACATACATGTCTTCCTTTGGATGATGAATTTTTTTTTATCATCTCTCATGAAGAGAGATTCAAAACCAATACAATATTTTGAAATAGACACATGATTTTGATCATTGGGACTCTCAGAAGCATCATTGGAATCAACAAGAAAATCAGCTACATGTTCATCATTTTCAAAAACTTGCAGGTAATCTTGATTTTCAGATACTCGGGTCCTGAAAATTCTCTTAACATGGAATGTATTATGACTCTGAAAACCATTTGGATTAAATAGGGATGCAAAAATTGCTAGTGAGTCATCTTTCTCATTTTTATCTCTAGGGATAAAAGATATATTGGATTAATTGAAAGAGTCCATAAGTTCATTTACTCTTTTTGCACAATCCTTCATCCTTTCATTTTTGATCTTCTATTTCTTTTTAACATGATTTCTGAACAGTTTAGAATTGCCAGTTACTATCAAATTTTCTACTTTCATATATAATGAAAGATTCATCACTTGTATCAGTGATTCATATTTTAATTCATTGTTTGTACAAGGAAACTCTATTCTGATGGAGTGTGTATAAATAATTGACTGATGGATTTTGAAAACAATCCCTACTCCACTCACATATTTGGGGAAGGAGCCATATAATGACATCTTCTAGATTCCTTGAAAAGAATTATCCTTGTCTTACTTTCGAGGGCTAACCTATTCTGGACTAAGAAAAACATAATTTATAATCCCCGCATCAATAGAATTTTCCATTAATTCATTTTCTTTCTTCTCGAAGGATACAATATTTATGGTTTCTCTAGGAACTCTAGACATTGTTCCATCTTTGTTAAGAAGCATCATGCAACTTCCATCGTTCTTAATATAACCTCCAATCATTAAAGACCAATATCTTCCAAAAACAACTCCATATGCTGGAGGAAAATATACCAATATAATGGTAAATATTGTTGTTATGTGTAGTTCTGCATTTATCCACACACAAAAATATTTAATATCACTCTAAGCTATGACCTTTCTATAATCAACTGCATCAATAATTTCACCAGTTTCATAATATTTGGTACATCCCATTTTGAGTGCCTCCATGACTAACAAGGGCATGATGTTATTGGTTTTTCCACTATCAACCAAACAATTATACAACACAACATCATGATTTTCTATAGTTATGTAAAATGACAGAACTTTACCCCTTGGCTTAAATGATGAAAAATTTTGATGTTGCCTAAAACTTATGATAGCCACTTCTATTCTAGTGCTTGGTTCATCAAGAATATTTAAAATATTCTCCCTCTGTTGTGGAATTTTCGCCACTTTTATGATAGGAAAATAAATTGTTAAATTGGTCAAATCATCAATAAAATTATAGGTCATATGTTGTGGCTTCTTTGCTTGATTAGCAACTCTTTGTTGCTTTGTTGTTTCAACAACAATTTCTTTCGTCTTTTCTTTTTTCTTTCTCAACAACCTCTTTTGTTTTGATTCTATTTACTTGTGCTCTCATTTGTACAACATTTTCTTGAGATATGTCATATTCTTCTTGTTCATTAAAAATGTAAAAGGATTGACTCACCTTCATCCATATATACTAATTCAACAATTTCATCTTGAATGATATCATCCTCTTGATCGAAATTGTCAAAATTTTCTTCTTCAGAAATTTCTTCCAATACCACGGAATTAGGTTTTGGAACTCTAGGTTCCCTTGGCCATACTCTTCATTTTTGTCATCTCTTTAATTTCTCATTCTTTTCTCCTAGACAAGATTTCTTCTTCAATCCTCGATAGGAACTCTTGTATTTTGACAAAAAAAACATCTCTTCTCAACCTTCTTAGCTTGTTCTGCATTTGTCGAATGGTTTTGTTCATTTGATCTATTTCCATTATTTTCTTCATTTCTAGAGTAGTGGTCGGATAATTTATTAGATTAGGGATAACCCCCTAAAGTATTCCTCCACCAGCTCTTCAATTTTCAATTTTTATTGATGTGGATGATCCTTGATCTGATTTCACAAGAATGTTCATTTTCCTTTGAACTTTCTCAAGGATGATCTCAGGATCAACATTTGTTTATAGAATAAATTCTTCCATCTACATTACTTTTTGAATAGATTCACTTAAATTGTTTATTCTGGGGATATTATGGCATAAGTTACAATTGAGCACATTTCATTCTTATAAAAACCAAAGATAATGGATCATTTCATCATCGCTCCTTTGGAATCTAATTCAACATTTTGACAAATCCTAAATTAAAGTCTCTGATTCTTTCACCATTTTTCAAATGGATTTGAGTGAACTGTATGAACAATGTATGGTATGCAACTGGGGATGCATACATAATCAATAACATTTTCTCCAAATCATCGAATGATGAAATCGATTGAATAGAAAGAGAGAGGTACCACTTATAATATCATCCTATCAAAGTATGCAAGAATACTGTAACCATGAAAATATCATATTCTATCAAATGGATATCACGAACCGCCAAGAATTGGTCTAGATGTCTCTTCGAATATGTTCTTCCATATCGTAAGAAAACTGGTAGAACTCCTTGGGGAAGGGTTGGCAATGGATGTTTTCCCCTTGCAAATTTGAGGGCTATACCTAGCCCTTATTCTTGGGTCTCTTCTTCTTTCTTATTGATTCTAATGGATATCATTTGTGTCTTCTCTGTCACCCATAATTAGGGTTCTTCTTGTCTTTTTTCTTGAACTTTATCCAACTTCGAGAAATTGAATTTTTTTTCTCTTGCTTCTCATTATTGGTCCTTTATAAGATTCAAACTTCTTCTTAATTTAAACCCTTCTTCTTTTTCTTCTCACAATTTCTCTTTCTTCTTTGCAGGAAAGTGTCTCCCATGATATTTATATCTCTTCTTGGCTCCTTGTTGTGGTTAATACTAATTCATACAATTGATGCAGAACACTTATTTGATTTCTTAGTCCAACTTGTAACTGGGGTTGTTTAGGTTTAGTTTGAGTCATGAAGATTCTGGTCTATGAAACCATCCTTTTGTTCCTCCCTAGTATAGTCGCCAAAAAATTTGATGTTCATATTGGTCAATATCCAAACAAAAACCTCAAGAGAATAAATACCCCCCTTGCATTCTTATAGAGGTGGTACTCTTTTGTTATAATCTGAAAGATGTATCCTAATGTTCGGAATACTAAAATGGAGGATAATGAAAAGAAACCCCAATGTTTATCGCTCAACAAAATACAAAAAATACTAATGACTAAAAAATGATATATTCACAAACAAAATTCCTGAGAAGAGGACCGGGAATATTCAAAGAAAAAAATACAATATACATAGAATATTGTGCAAAAAAAAAATAACCATTATATGAAAAATCATAAAATTCTCACATCCATCATAGTATCATAATTTTGATCACATTCATAAGAAGGAAAGACACAATTCCACAATTGAGACAAATTTAAAAGAGTATTTCATTCAAAATAAGAGAAAATATGATAGGTGCACTTCAAAACTCCCATGCTCAATGACTTAGAGTTTGAGAAATCATTGAAATTACATCCCAAAGTAGTTCTCTTGGGAGTTTAAAAATAATTGTCTTAAAATTTTGTTTTTCAATAAATAAAAATACAATTTGTCCAAATGGACTAGGATGGGGCTCCCATGGATAATAAAAAGAAAGTGGAACATAGTTGAACATGAAAAGAAAAAAGGAAGAGGCGATAAAAAATCGGTTAAGTTTTTTCAATAACAACAAGACACAATTGAATGATTCATGAACAAGAAGAAAAAATAATAGAGAAATTATGAAAGATGTGATCAATTTAATCACTCTGATGGATTTATCTTTCATAAATCTTCTTGTTTAGGTGCCTTTTGTATTATCCTTTGTTGGCATTCCTTGACCAGTTGTAACTGCCACTTCTTGATCTAGTTTAGTTATTTTGATTAAATAATTCTTTAAACAACTTTAGATATAATCTCTCATAGGCACAAAAGTTATCTCATGCCTTACTTTTATATCAAATAATAAATATTCCAAATCTCAGAAATCAATTCAAGGTTGATGTAAAATATATTCAATATCTTCATTCTTTTTCACATAGCTAACTATCCAACTTTCTATTTTTAATTCTTAATACCAGTCAAACTACTAAACTTCTTAGGTGATTCATATTTCAATAATTCCATTTTTCTTCAAAAAGTTCCTTTATCATAAATATAGAATTTAATTTTATCTTTGAGCAATCAACTTCTCTGGTTGTTCCTTCTAAATCCAACTCAATTAACTTGAGATATGATTCTCCCATTTTGACACTTGTAGTGCCACAATCAACCAATATTTATTTTAAACATTTGATTCTTTTAATCCGGCATGCTTTGAGTTGTTTAATGTGAACTAAGGAAGGAAAATATTCTTATTTTATTTTCAACTCACTCATATTTGAAACTTTCATAACAAATGTGGTCACAACATATTTATAAAATTTATCATCATTTTCGAGGTAAGCCTGTAGATATTCTCTCAAATTGGTGATTCTATATCGCAAGGAAATAAAATTGTTTTCCAATTGCCATGCCTCAAGAATTAGAGACATTCTTTTCTTAACAATTTCCCCAACATATATTCTGACTGTAGCAAGTAAACTTGATGTTTCTCTCAACCTCCAGTTGGATCCTAGTGTTCCATAATATATTTTTTAGGGATGAATTGTAGCAATTGGGCTGACAAATATGGGAGGTGGAATTACAACATTCTACAATTCTTTAACTCTTTCTTTTAAATTGGGATTTCCATTCTCCATTTCATCAACTGACATTTTAAGGGCTTCACATGTGACTTCATTAATTCATACAATTTTTAATAGTAGAATTCCATTTAGGTCAAGTTCCAAGATCGAATTTCCATTAACGTTTTTGTTTTTTGAATGAGTTTTCCCAAAACCTAATTTCTTTGAATCTTTATTGAACAGAGAATTATGCAGAGTTATTGATTCTTCATCAAAAATAATTTCTTCCTGTGTTCCAATTTATGCTGCAATTTGTGTACTCTCCTAAACTCTTTGTTCTTCTTTAGGTAATTCTATGAATTCAATGTTTACATCCAAATCCATCTCTTCAAGATCAACTTTGTCTTCAGGTATGACCTCGTTAACCCCTTGCTAATTTGTTTTCCTTTTTCACTTACTAGTTACTAGAAGCTTATGAGGTATGTCCAAACTTCCCTTATGAGGGTTATGATCACCTCCATCATCAGAATTGTTAGTTGAAGATTTATTTTTCTCTTGAGATAAATGTTGAGGGTTTTTTTTTGTTAATTCAGTTCTTTGAGAAATATTTGGAGATTAAGTACTCCTTTCATTTACAACTCTTCCATGTTGTCTATGTTCTTTAGTGGTGAAAACAATAGTTTCAATGTCCTCCATAGGAATTACATGAAGTTCTCATTTATCGTCTTCCTCCTCTCCAAATAGAAAATTATTTGCACAAAAGACAGTGTAATCCACAGACATCATATGGTTCGTAAATAATTGGTTAGGGTTAAACCCTTTAATTTCATTTGCCAGCCTTAAATTATATTTATCAAATTGAACTACATAATCATCAATGTTTGCAACATTCTTCATTGTTATTTCACCAATTCTCCATGGCAAGGGGATAAATTTATTTTTCCTCCTTTCATGGAATAAATGAGCCTAGAATCTATATTGTTTACACACTTCAACTACAAATATCTTCTTTGGTACATAATATAGGAGGTAAAAGGGCCTTTATCGAGAATAATAAATCCCAATGATGTTGTAATGCTCCATTTCTTCGAAACTTCCTCTTTTATCTAGAAGTGTTTCTTCCTATAAAGAAAGCCTTGATGTTTTGGGTTCAAATATGAATTTCTTAAAAAAAGAAACAAATAAAATGTGCAGTTCATAGAAATGATACATGGCCTTTTGCTTCCACAAGGTAGGGTACCATGTATGAACTGGGTCAATTTTGTAATTGACTTGTTTAGCTAGATGCAATCCTTTGAAAACATGCTAGTATCTAATAGAAAATATTAAGTACGAGGACATATAGAATTTGTTATTCTTTATGAGATTTGATAGATGAAAAGATAGTTCACTAGAAATAATCTTTTCCTAATCGAAAACTTGTTTTTCATGAATGGAGAAATATAGGATGTACAGAGCCAAACGAGGAATGTTAGGTGTAGATTCTTGCCTAGATATCATGGAAAAGATCCATGCCATTTCTATGTAAGGGATTTTTAGTAGAATAACCTAGATGGATAATAAATATTCTTGCATGAGTGTCGGGTCTTCAAGATATTCCTGTAAAATCTTGATTCCACCTTTCCTTGTCTTCAAGAAATCTTTGTCTTTGTCCCCTTTGAAAGTCATCGCTGGTTGAAGTTTGAACATTCTTATAAATACCAAAGGAGATAAAGAAATTTGGGATTCTCCTTAAATTTAAATAGTCCTATGGTTCCTATCAAAATTATCTATACACCACCAAATCAGTTCTTTGCAGACAAAAAAATTTGGAACACAACTTGTTGAAGCAATCCTAGATGTCCAAATCTTGTTAGAATTTATCTCCAGAGGCTTCAATGATGAGTAATAATTGTATTCTCTTGACCACTAGAACCTCTGATCTTCTCATCCAAATGTATTAAAAGTATCTATGTAGAAGCTCTTCTTTCTTCTAGTTATCATGCTTAATGAGGTTGGCACATTGATGTACTGTCACTTTAAAACATTAATTTCAAAGTAAACCATTTTACTATAATATACTTTGAAACTCCTCTTTTAAAAGAATGTTTAGTATGAATTAAATTTGAATTGATGGAGAATTTTCTCCGGAATGTTACCATTAATAACTATGTTTTAATATTTTAACCTCTTGCTATTTTGTGAGATTCAGTTTAAATATTCATTGGAGAATGTGACAAGACAAGACAAGGATTTACCATGAGGTGGCGGAGGATCATATGTATGTGAAGAGATGGTGGAGTGAGCCTGAACCCATGAAACTAGGGTGTGATATCAAGAATTGACTAAGTATGATATAAGGATCAATTGGATAAATGAGGGGCTAAGGTTTTGAATAATTATGATATGACCCTCGAACCTGTGGTGAAGTCTCAAAAAATTAGCTAAGTATTGATATATTGAGAGAGAAATGAAGTATGAGAAAATGACTAGGTATCATGAATTGGACGAATGGATGGATTATTCATGGCTATAATTAAGTGAATCGAGTGAGTGACCTGAACCTACAGTGAACATTTGAAAATTTTCTAAGTATGGTGTGAAATGTTCATAGCGAAACATGGCGGTGGATTTTGGTAATGGTGGAACTTTGGACTTAAATGAGAATATGTGATGAATCCGTGAGAAACTCGAAATAATATAAGTATGGATGTAAAATGGATATGGTGGAATACAATGGTGTAATTTGAAGGAGGAAAAACTATGTACAAGGATGAAATTGACTCATGAACCCACAACCAAACGGAAATATTTTGAAGTGTGGTAAATATACAAGGGATGATTTGTGAAATACATGACACAATTTTGGATCAACACTTAACTATATAAAAATGGGTTGGGGCTTGCCACATCATTTTATTTTTACTTTTGTTGACGTGGGTATATGGAGCACACAATGTTTCAGAGTCTTTTATGCATGCATCAGTGAGTGGATTTTAGCATGGTGAAATCCAAGTAAGGAGCCTTGAGTCATGATTTTGATTTACACATTCAACTTGTAAAATAGGGGGGATTGGGGACTATAAAGCCCCTTTTGTTAAGGTCCCACTTACTCTGCCTGGGTGACCATACTATAGTTGCAAAATCCTGCACATTTTTAATATGGAACCTCATGCAACATAGAGTGGCCGTTAAAGAGATAGTTGTGAAAGTATTTACATGTTTATTTGATGAATATATGATAGATAAATAACATGAATGGTGAATGAACAACCATGTGAATGACATGTTCATTTGGTGGGTAGTTACACAAATAATTTGCATGACAATTTTTTGAATAGTCATGAAATTCACATGTCTGATTAGATAATAGTCATGCGTTGAATTTGCATGGTTTGTTGATTATTTGGGTTGGTTGTCATTGATCTCAACCCTAGAAGAAAGTTTGGTAGCGAATTCCGGTAGCACAAAGGTTTGGGTAATGGACCCACGTTTGTTTGATGTATAATGGTATCAGTTTAAGACATTTTAGAAGGTAAATAATAAAGTGAGGTGATGACTATACTATAAGTCAAAGTGGATACAAAAAAAATTATTTAAAGAATAAAGTTATTGGATAAATTACTAACTGGACAAGCGGTTAGAAGTGGGTTAGCCCTAAAATAAGGAAAGTGGTTTAAGATGGTTAGAAGGTAACTCATTGAGGAAGCTACATAAAAGTATAAATAAGAGACAAGGGTCTCTCATTTTAATCACACTTGAGCATATTTAATATCTACAAGTAAATGAGGTAACCAAAGGATATCTAAGGAAAATTTCAGAGGGAAGGTGAAGTAAAGAAGGACGAAATTCAAGGGAGGATAAATTCTTTTGATGATGCTTTCTAAGGTATGTTATTTACAGGTCATCTCACTCTTTTCGCAATAATTTTTTTTCTAGAATGATTCAAACAAAAAAATTGGGATTATATTGAGGAAACATATCCAAGTAGATTTGATAAAAATTTCATCTTGTGGGTCGTTGTATTTTTGGATTTACACTCTGTGGAAAATATGGTTTGTGGCTAGTCCTGAAACTAGTCTAAAACAGGCGTTTCAGGTAAAAACGTCATAACTTATTCATAATAGATCCAAATTCAGTAAGACAAAATGTATTGATTAGAGTACAGTCTGTAGTATTCTGTGTACCATTTTCAGATCCATACAACAAACATTTCGTGTGGGGAATGCTCTACAAGTTCTCTCTCTAGAATAAGCTAGAATTCAACAAGGTATCCCATTTTTGCTATAACTCATTTTCTGAGAGGTTCCAAGTAGTGAAATATGGAGGAATTTCGTAAAATACACTAAAGAAAATTGTGTACCATTTTCATATCTTTATTCATTACACATACATAGTTATGATTATTGCAAGTTAGAGTTGTTGACTAATACAAAATTAGTCATTTGAGACTAAAGTAAAGTTTGATGAAAATTGTTATCCACAATTTTGGTCATCGTGATGATGTTATGATGATGGAAAATCAAGCTCTTCACTAAGAACACTTTCCTGAGAAAAGTTACATTTGTCTGCTTCCAGAAATTATACTTTTAAGGGAGGTTCGCAGGCTGCCTATATATTTGCCTGCGAGAATGCATGATTCTCGCATGCTGCATTAAACTAGAGTGTGAGAAGTTCGCACTGTACCTAATTGTCAGGGTGCGAACATCTTCTAAAGGAAAGAAAAAGGATAAAATCTCGAACCTTCTAGAAAGGAATCTTCTAAAAGGATGAGTTGGCATTCGAATGGTTGTCAAGTACTGGTTTTCCTGATATCTTGGGATCATTTCCTATACAAGTAACTAATCTATCCTCTCCTATATATTGAGGGGAATGCTCATGGAAAAGGTTAGAAGCAAACTAGCAAGAGATTGATTGGAGAACTAGTAGAATATTGTATGAAGGATTGATGCTATAGCAGCTAAAGACACCAGCAAGGTCATCAAAAGTGGTTGATTTTCTTCATGCATGAGAAAGTGTGTGTGTCAGAACTAGGATCCATTGAAAGGAGACTTGCTAACATCAAGGCTCAGGTTGTAAGTTTCACTTTCTATCAATATAATACAGTAATGTGTCCTTTTCCCATAAAGATGATGTCACTTTATTACATAACTCCTTGATCATATGTATAGATTAGCTATTGAATATATTGATTTGCTTTCATTTCGATTGGTTTGTACTGTTGTAATCTGAAAGGCACAAGAGCGTCAGAGTGAAGCTTGGAACAACAGAGACCCAAGGAAGGGTTCATAAGGTATGTCTATGACCCTTGTCTCTTAGTTCATTCAATAGGTTAAATCTAGGGAAAGAGTATCATTCTGTCCTATTTTGTTCTAGATCCAGGTGGATCTAGGGAGATCAGTTTGTGTCCGCACTTACGGATTAATCCTGAAACAAAAATGCTAGTCTCTTGTTTTTAAAGTTAAGGAAGGTTTCTAGGTCTGTTACAGAGTTTCAAATCAGATTTGGATGATGAAATTGATGAGGGATTTTTGTTGAGGTACATGTTGGGCACATGGTTGAGACAAGTAGTTGATGAGTTGGCACATACATAAGGTGTATAGTTGATGATGTTGGTACATCTTGATGAGTCATAGTTTATGTGTATTTGATGCATGATTGGTACATATTTGGTGCATGGTTGATGCACTCGTTGATGGTACAGGTTGAGTTACAGGTTGGTGCATGGTTGATGCACTTGTTTATGGTACAGGTTGATTATAGGTTGTTTGGTATAGGTTGGCGCATGGTTGATGCACTTGTTTATGTTACAGGTTGATTACAGGTTGTTTGGTATAGGTTGGTGCATGGTTGATGCACTTGTTTATGTTACAAGTTGATTGGTACATGTTTACAACAGTATATCTCACATTGATAGTGTAATAACGGTTCCATCATTATACTTATATTTCATGGTGGTTGGACGGGGAAAGGATAGGTGGTTGTAGCCATCTTCTGGTTGTAGTCGGATAACATAGGGGGTTGTAGCATCCTTCTGGTTGTAGCCAGAGAATTGGGGAGTTGGAGCTTCCCTCAGGTTGTACCCTGAGAAAGTAGGGGGTTGGATCCTCCTTCCAGTTGTAGTAGAAAAACAAAAGAAGTTGGTGCTTCCAATGAATGTAATTCTTAAAGACATATAAGAAAAAACATTATGTGGTTTTCTCCCACTTTGGGTTTCCACATAAAAACACGGGTGTACTGTGTATGTGTATGATTTCTCATTTGTTCATTATTTATTTACTCTGCAACCATTGGATGATAATGCTACATTGATATAACACTTTCATTTTGTGGTTAAAAAGGATTGAATTACTCTATTACGGATTCACCCCCCCTCTCAGTAATCAAACATGACTAAGGGAGTGTATGTCTATTATGAACTAAAATCCAAAAAAGATCCCAAATTGACTAGGATCTTGGGTTTGGCGGCAGGTTTTGGTATAGCAGAGATCCATCACCATTTTGTGGCATGAGAGGGATTATGATTTCCTTTTGAGAGAAGGTCTATGGGGGGCTCGCTGCATATCTTGAGTTGGTTGATTATGACCTTTTCAATTATTTTGATTGAACATTATTGTGCTCCTAGGAGGAGTTGCTAGAGATTTTTGCATTGATGTGGAATCCCAACAATTGGGAATTTGAGTTATGAGGGAAGATGATGGATTTATCTATCAAGGAAGATATTTAATTTCTAACTAATCTCCCCATTCCAGGGGACGTTTCAAAGTTGATTCAATGGATGGATTGTTGGACGATTGTTCAAGAGTTAGTTGTTCAATAATCCATCCAGATTCCCAACATCTAGGAATTGACCATTCAAGCAGTGGCCACCATGGTGCTAAGGATATAAAAATCCGTGGGTATGCATAGGATCATCAATTCCAAAACAACAATCATTGATAGAGTGATCCAAGGTCGACACTATCCATGGAAATCCTTTATGAGGGAGGCCATGTTTTCCTAGTTGATTTGATGATGGCGGAATCAACAGGGGAAATTTTTCTTTTTCTTAGTACTTTATCATTTTATTTGAGTAGGATATACTTTTATTCCTGGGGTGATGCTACAACCAAGCAGTCACCAAATGAGATAATGGGGATATATCCTTGTCTATGAGGGCATGGAGGAGGTGGGGAGGTATTTAAATCCATATTACTGAAACTAGTGGAGACATGTGCCATAGATCATCCTAGAGTACTTATACATTGAGATGGACTATAAAAATGATCTAGATATGGTTCTTCCCTGAAGGGAGGCTTGGAGTTGGATGGGTGAGTATTGATGTGATTTTTTATTACATTTATGTTATTGTAGTATTTTGTTACTTATGAACTTATGTATCATAAAACCTATTGATGGGTGACCTATTTTGTGATGGAATATGTTGGACCATGAGGGTGGGAGATATCTGTTGTGAAGGTTTCCCCCACACTAGCAGTGAGACTAGTAGCAATAGGCCTAGGAGGTCCAAAGAAAGTGGGCAGTGAAATGCTTCAAATAATGAGGGGGTAGGGCCAATTCACCATAGGTAGGGAGTGGACCTAGTGGAGGGGGGAGTAGTACAGGAGGTAGACACACTGTGGGAATAGTTAGTGAACCTATGAAAGTGGTTTAATCAAGTGCTATGGGGAGTGATTGAGATTAGGTGGGAAGAACATGATAAGGAGGTTATTGAAACTTGTTTGGGTAGTAGTTTGACTATTGTATTGAGATTTGTTATCTCACACTCTATGGGTAAGATAGATTCCACTCGATGGATGAGGTGGAAGGTGGTAAATGCTATTATAGTTTTGACTACATTCTGGTAGGACCAAAGGGTAGAGAAAATAATGTGGTTCCAATTTTCTTTGTGCTTATTAAATATATGTTGTAGGATGGTTTTGAGGAATTGTTTAATGGCCTAAAGTTGGCCATTTGACTGCAGATAGTATGGGGAAGAAAATTCATGGGTGAATCCAAAGAGGGAGGAGATTTCCTAGAATACTTCATTCTCTAAATGTTATTCATGGTCCAAAACTAGCTATTGGGGGGAATTAAAATGAGTAATTGTGTAGTTAAAGAAAAATGAGAAGGAATGTCTATTGTATTGTTGAAAGTTGGCATGTCCTTAGCCCACTTAGTGAAGTGATCAATAGAAAAAGTGATGTACTTGTGGCCATTTTTTCATGGTGGATTATGCATCATAAAGTTTATGCCCCACTTATAGAAGGAGCCGATAGTAATGACTGGGTGTAGGGGTGTAGGTGGTGATTAAGTTTTGTGAGTGAACATTGGATACTTTGGGAATTGTTTGATCACATGAATGTAGTCGTCAAATAGGGTAGACAAAAAATAACAGGTGCATACCACCTTTTGAGTAGTGGAAATTCTTGAAAAATGTCCTCTACAGGTGACACTATGTAAACCATTCATGACTTTTTCAATTTCCTTGAGTGTGAGACAGTGATATAGGATAGTGTCCACCCCCCATCAATAAATAATGTATCCTATAAGGATATGCAAGGGGGCTTGGTGAGTGATGATCTTGAGATAGATGTGGGAAGAAATTATGTGTATGAAGTTAGGTGAGTATATTTCCATACCATAAGTCATCGAACAATATTTAGAACAAGTGTGCATATTGGAAGTTGTCATTCACTAGAGGGTCCTTAATGTCAAATGGAAATTCATTGATGAACTCAGCAAGGATGAGAGCCTTCTTAATATAGGGAGTATTGATATCTAGATCAAATTCCCTAAGAATTAAGATCCACCAAATGAATATAGCATTGGTTCTTCACTGACTAAGTAAGTACTACATAAGGTTGGATTTTGCAATGCCTTTTGTGGTCTACAATAAAATATAATGACACATCTTTTTTATTGCATGAATCAAGGTGTAATATACCCTTCCATATGGCCAAGGAACTTGAGAAATTAGTAGCTCAGTTGTTCCCCGTAGGCTATATTCTCATCTAAAAGGGGAATAAGGTGGCCCCAAAATATTTCATTAAGGATGCTAAATTCAAATTAGAAAAAGTGACATTGGAAAACAAGGAAATACAAGTTAATTGGCTAATATGAGATAATTGAAGAAAATACTTTAGAAAGAGAATTAATAATTTAAGTGAGGAATTAGAAGTTGGAGTATAAAATAGGATGAGGTTGCCTCAGCTCCTCACTCTTGATCATTTCTGTTTGCAACTTTGAGCTCTGACAACTTGAGTGTTTTGAGGGTTTTGACTAGAAAAAACCTAGAGATCGGCATGGAGGTGAAAGATCCCTCCTTTCCTGGTCCAATCTTGGACAAGGTGGTGAAATATTCCTCCCTCACCATTATATTCATGTCAGTTCCATTTTAGCTAGAATCTATGAAGAAGAGTGCACTATGAGAGGATTTTCTATGGAAGAGATGCATTGTGCAATCTAAGGGAGTTTGATTTGGCTTCTAGTGGTTGGATCTTGAGGAGAGATAGAATTGGGTGCATTTTCCATACCTGGAGTGACCTTTATTTGTACTTCTTGTGGTTTTACTCCTCCATAATGATTTATTATTAGAGTTGGGTGTGTTTACTGAAGGAGGGCGCAACTAGGGTTAGAGATCCATTTCTTTAGGGTCATATATTGCATCTACAGCAAGGGAAAGTCATCATTTTAGATATATATATTATTCCCTACAATATAACCATGATTTTATGAAGGTTTAAAGTCAAATATGAGAAAATTGAATCTCCATGGGTCGCTTTAGCCCGTGAGGGCGCAATTCAGCCATAAATTATAGTAGTTAAAGGAAGGGAAAGAAAGTGATCTTGTAGATATTCTTTGTGTAGCTTGTGGAATCATTTGGGAGTGAACGTCTTTGATTTCTATTGTGTTTTAGAGGTTCTATCAGCCACATCTTCCATAATTTTGTTGGCATGTTTTACAGGAAGAGTGTGCTTTTCATTGATGGAAAGAATAACAACGACAATGGAAAATAGGAAAGCAGTGATGAGAGTTAGAAGATTCAGACTTCGAAATATATACAAGAAGTGCACAGATCCATAATTCGGCTAAGTGTCGAAGTAACTCTTTAAGGAGTCAAAGGAGAAGAAAGCAAGAAAGCTCAGGAGGAAGAGTGACAGTGGCCATTGGATCACCGATACAAAGGACCAACAACCATCCGATCAAATCAAGGTGCTCGAGCCTTAACTCTTTGTGCACACACGAGAGAGAACTTACCAAAGTTCTGAAGTCCTGAAGTAATTTGAGACCATTCATCACCAGGAGGATAACCTGGTTCTTTGATCATTGGGTGATACATGTTAGTAGACCGTGAGTTCAGCAAGGAGAAACATTTGATATTTGAAATACCCAAAGTTCAGAGAGCCAGAGAGACGGAGTAAATTTTAATCGTCAGATCTTTCTAAAGTGGAAGGACAGGATAAGTTTGAAAAAGGGCATGCTAATCTCAGCGGCTGATAATCAGGTGCTCAGATCTATGGTTGACAGGGAATATCGGACCCCCCCAAACTTTTTTCCTTTAACAATGGGGGGGGATCCGAGTTGGTGATACTTCCCATGTGGGACCCTCATACGTGTCACCTTCCTGTCAACTCAGACCCCCCTCTCTCATTACCACTTACTGCCTAACCCCCCCTCCGAGTAAACCACCAAACAACGCATACATACCACCTCCACACTTCGACGTCACACTCCACTACCCGCTACATGTCACACTCCACCACACTGCCTACACGTCTCACCCATGTCAGCAAAGACAAGTGCCACAATCAGATAATGACAAGTGTCAATATGAAATTGACATTTTAGGTACGTGCAAATCATGAATATGAGTGACACATGGTAGAAAATCGACTTGTTCCACATCATCAAGTGATGTAAGTAAGTTACGTCACTTCGGGAGTTTTACTTTGGGAGTTTCACCACCAATAGATACCTAAACTCCCAAAGTCCCGAATGTCGAAGTCTCGAAATGGACATGAGACGTCCGATCTGAAGATCACTTCGAGTGCATTCTCAATCATTGATCTAGTATAGTGGAAGGACGGTGTAAGTGGAAGTGTTAACCGACAGCAAGAGGTCTCCACTATCTATGACTTATTTAGCAGGTGACCACTCTAGAGGAGAATGAAGCAGCAATCAGCCTAAAGTCCCGAAGGGCCAAAGTCACTTATAATCGTTGATCGTGCAGGAGGGTACGTGTCAATAGATCATTGACTCCGGGTGAAACTAATATGGGAAAATGCAAAGGATAAAGGTTTGAATTTGTCGAAGGCTGAAGTCCTGAAGTGAATGAGAACCGTCGATTTGAGGATGACACGTGGCAGGAATCTCTGGACTCTGGCTAAAAACATTCTGGGAGAGCATGAAGGTTGAGAATTGAAACTTCCAGAGCCCAGATCATGAAATAGATCACAGTAATTGATTTAAGAAGGTTAGATCTGATCCGTCAATTCAAGGGCACCGTCAAGATCACAAGATTGACAATCCCATCGCATTGTGGGGATTGAAGGTGCGCAAACTTTAAAAAGTTAAGGGTGGGCCGCAATTGAAACCACAGTTTTGGAGAAAGGGTACGTGGCATCTGGAGGTGGATTGAGGGGAGAAAAGAGGTTGATCCCAAAACACTCTTGGACACGCCAGAAATCATTCGCTTATGCAAGGACATAGACCAAGGTCACACGTGACAGGGGACTAATGAGAAAAGAGCTCATGCCCACAATCACGTGGTCATGTGAGACCATCGCCCAAGGTCACATCATTGGAATATAGGTGACGGATCTAGCACTTCTAAGATCCACATCGAAGGTTACGCATTGAAAATTCAAAAAGGCCTCTGTGTGTATAATCCAATGACGTTGATCAAACAAAATCTGATCGAAGGGTTGTTGTTTCATATCATGATTTCTTGATCAGTTATGATTCAGTTACACTAACTGAATCATTGTTCCTGAGTGGTTGAATCATTGTTCTGGGGCGTTGGAATCATGACTCTTGAGCGTTCTGAGATTCTCGACATGGGAGTTGGAGATTCGAAGAGTAATGAATGATGAGAGCATGAATAAAAGAAAGATGTTGTGACAGAGGAAGGTTGTTGTTTCTCTGTAAAAAGTAGTCGAACTGTAAGAAATGAATATCACATCATCAACTGACGGAGAAAATGCAGAGATGAAGAACATAAGCTAGACAGAGCAGAAATGCTAAAAACAGTAGACTGTACGAGAACTTAAGCGCAAGAATATGCGAGAAGGAAGACACTGATGCCGGTAGAACATAGCAGTGTATCAGAACAATGATGAGACTAGTAATCCATTAATAAATACTGTATCACTGCAATAAATTTTAGCAAGCAAAGATTTATATTTCAGGGTGGTAGGGTGGTTCTAGGGAGGAGAAAACAGTAGACTGTTGGGCTCTAAAGATGTCCTAAAATATAACCTCTATGCATCATCCAAAGGTAGGCGCTGGCACAAGCGTTTTACTTGTCGCCTATGTAGGTTCTTACCTTTTGTTTTCAATACCCGTCCTCCAGAGATGCAACCCCTACAAAGGGACAACAATCATAACAAAAGGAACAACAATCATTCCATTCAAATGAACAGTAAAAGAAACAACAATCGTGACAAGGGAATGACAGTCATTATATTGGGCCGAACTAATGTTGTATTAATTGAGTTGTAGTACTTTCCCAACTATCTAATTTGTCAACCTGGGGTTCGTAAACTGACGAAGCACACGCAAAGTATATGCAAGATTGAAGTGGGACTAATCTAATCTAATGTTTAAGATACAACTAAAATTGAATCATTAATCTAACACACGACTGAAATTGAATCATTAATCTAACACATGACTTGGAATTGAATTAATCTAGTTGTGTAAATGAAATTAATCTAGGAATGGGAAATTGCGTGAAGGAAATTAATCTAGAAATGGAGAACTACATGAAGGAAGAGCATATACAACAAGTGAAGAGTTGAATGGCATAACAACATATGAGAGCTCTCACCAATGAAGCAATCTTACATTCAATAATCAAATCAATCTTCATAACAGAATAATGAAAGCATGAAAACCAAAACCATGAATCAAAGCTAAGAATCCCTTTCTCTTTCGAATCCTAATGAATACCATTAATTACTACTCTAATTCTAATTACATAATCTAACTCCATCCAAATTCCTCTTCTACTTGAATCCTCGTGAAGAGAGAGCACTCTATTTTATACATGAGAGCCTTGAAGATAAGATAACCATCTCATTATTACAGATCCACTTTTCTCTCAACCTATTTCCCAT
>JASDQU010372546.1:86135-102267 GCA_032191745.1 Picea mariana
CATATATCTTGGATAAGGTATTCCAACCAAATCTACATGATCTTCTCCTTGGAATGGGCTTGAATTATCTCCTCAAATATTGAAATGGTGGAGGAAGTATTTGAGAAGTCCTTTTGAATTAATCCTTCTCATATTCCTACACATTACAAAGCTCACAGATATTTGAGATATATATGAAAACATGTTGATTTTATAACATTTAATCACAAATTCCTTTTAAATACTAAAATGAATTAAGTGGAGAACAATAAGGTGAAACCCAAGTATATTTATGGAAATGATATCGTGAAAGGTTAATGGGGCGATGAAATGTGGAGAATGATGAAGGGAAATATGGATGAAAATAGGACATTTCTAAGCCCCAAAAACTGTACAAGAACTTAAGCGCAAGAAGATGTGAGCAGGAATACATTGATGCAAGAAGAACATAGTAGTGTAGCAGAACAGTGATGAGACTGGTAATCCATTGATAAATATTGTATCACTGTAATAAATTTCATCAAGCAAAGATTTATATTTCAGGCTGTTAGGGTGGTGCTAGGGAGGACTGTTGTCCTTGGAGTTTCAATTGGGTGCTTGAACACAGAGAGTTGTAGCTTCCATCTAGTTGTAGCTAGAAAAAATAAGGTGGTAGGGTGGTGCAAGGGAGAACCATTGTTCTATGTTATAAAGTTTGGTGCCTGTGTGATAGGAAGTTGGTGCTTCCATCCAGTTGGTGCTCGAACACTCAATGAGTTGGTGCTTCCTTCTAGTGGGTGATAGAGAAACCAGAGAGTTGGTGCTCTCAGCAAGTTGTAGCTTTTAAAACATAGGTGGTAGCCTCACATTGAGTTGGCTCTAAAATATAGATGATGTACAGAACATAAACTACTGTCTACCATTCGAAGAAGAAGAGGTTTTCTCCCTTTATGGGTTTCCTCATGAATATTTGTCTCTATGTATATCATATGTGTGATTGATGTTTACTATCTCTGTTGTTCATGACTTGCATAATCTTTATGATCACTTGGAGAAGATTAACAATATTTTAATAGGCATAAAATTGTTTAAGCAGAGTAACAATTGATTCACCCCTCCCCACCCCTATCAGTTGTCTTAGTAATTTCAACACATTCTATATATTTCCATATTTTCTCTCTTATTGTATTGAGGTCATCTTTATAATAAATAAATACATATCTAAGTTTGTAGCTATTCTTTGTTTTTGTTTCTGTTAAGTTCATTTCTATCATTGAAAACTATTTGTGTTGTAAAAATCAATTTCAAACCCAAAACATGAGCTTAAGGAAGTTGTTGGAGTGAATTGTTTGACAAAACACCTCAACCAGAAATTTACCACAAAAGTTAAAACATTCCACACAAATCCACTTGAGAATCTTACAATGGTAATAGAGCTTTGAATGCTCCCATCTTGTCCGGATTCACTGATGATAGGTTACAACAGGAGAAATAAGGAAAAAGGGGTAAAGAAATAAGAAAAATAGATGGGTGTGTTATTACTCAGTAAATTGCTTGGGTTGAGGAAGCAAATCACAGAGGTAACCTTCAAACCAACTTTAGGCTTGGAATATGGCCTTTCCAAACCAGAGAAGGCTCTCTCATTGTTTGTTTGGCTTATTGGCCAGATATAAAATGGAAATAAGGTTTTAATATGTGGTTTATGGTAGAGGTGAAAAATAATCCATTGGGCATGGACTCAAATTTACTGCAAAGGGAACTAGCAGTGACTGGTAGTAGAGATATCAAGGAAACAGAGGAAAGGCAGATGATGTTTTATGAGTTAATAATATTGTAGCAACATGGTGGTAGAAAAGGGAATTCAACAGCCCATTACACTAAGAGCATCTAACTAAGGATGAATTTTTAATGCAAATTTAGAGGAAATTTATGGAATGTTTAATTGTTATGAATCAGAGCATCAAACATGGATGAATTTTAATCATGTACTTTACAATCAAACATTGAAGAATGCACATTTAAATGAAAACTAAGATACGAGTTACATACACATACAAAGGGACACACTTCAAAAACACCATCACAAGAATCTCTGGTAAGAGTAACTCTCGACTTTTGACTGATATTCCATTATAATTTAGAAATATTACAAAATGCTCAAAATAAATCTCCTCTACACTTTTGCCAACCCTTTGTACATTAAAAACAATCCAATATAAAGGAAAAATCCATCCCTAAGATAAATAATTTGAGCTTCAACCACTTCATTTTTGGATCTAATTACATTAAAATAGGAACAAACTCAAAACTCCCTACTAGAAAATAGAAGTTTGTTTTCACTGCCTTAATTACATTAAAACCACTTTAACAAGATATATTAGGTGCCTATCATAATTGTTTTGGACTTCAAGTGTCGTTGGAGGTGATCTAGAATGATTTTTTACATGTACAAGATGATATGGAGCTGATTTGGTGCATTTGTCATAGTTTCATAGCGTGCCACTACACAACTGTGAGCTACATCACTTGCATAGCAAAATTTCACATCAAATGCTATGTTTTACCCTTATTCATTTTTTTTGATCGCTGCAAGATGTCTAAAGGTTATACACTGATGTTTTGGCCTGTAAAAACATGGTACTAAAGTCTGGAACCATTTATCTTTCCTTCAAAACATTAATTCCTTAATCAAATCTTAAAACCCTAAAAGATTTAGATTTGCAAAATTGAAGGTTGATTCATGTGTTGTTGTTGGTGAAATTATATGCATAATATATTACCAAACATAAATTATCAACCATGATTCCTAATAAACAGAGTTGTTACACTATATGGGCCGAAAACATGTAATATATCTATGTCTGTTGTGTCTATCTCAATCAAGAAATGATCAATAAAAAAATACTATGTTTTTGGAATATCTAAACACTATTCTTCTCACAACATCAAACTAGAAGATAAAGCTCATAGTAAAAATCTCAAGAAAACACTCGATTGAAAAAGGTTCTTGCTCAGATAGCAATTATGTTCATTATAGGCTTGTGAAATAAAAAGATGAACTGAGATCCTGCTTCCTGAAGAAATTGAATTCACATAACAATTGACAATTCACTCTATTTACTCTTGGAAAGAAACCAATCGTGACCTAATAAATTCCAATCAAAACGTCCTTCCACAATACAAGACACAATCAATATGATTGAAATAATTCATTATTAAAGCATGAAGGGTGAGAGATGAATTCTAATTGTTCCTGTACCTACTGAGAAAAACACAATTACTAAGACTTCCAGATTCAGAAAAAAATAAAAATAAATAAATAAATAAATAAATAAAACAATTTCTTATCTAACAATCACAAACATCTACCTAGATTTTGTTGACTAAATATCACAGTGTAGAAACAGAAATAGAATCATCTAATATGCTTAATGTATAATTGTTCATTCACACTGATAAAAAATCAACAAGTATCTATTTAGAGATATGTGTTGTACTTAGGAAAGTTCATGCACTTAGAATCATTTGCAATACACAACTATTTTATTTGCACACTCAAACAATTAACTTATGTCCACACATAAACATATAAAGGGAGACTTAGCTTGGTTGGGGCGGTGGGCCCTTGTTGAACCAACAAGGTAGCTCTAAAGAAATTATAGAAAAGACACTTTACTCACATCCATGAATTGCGAAAACTAGCATTCGTATTCTTTCAATTAAACGAGTGAATTAGTAGTTCAACATTCAATTTCCTAGCATAACAATGTATATTATTATATTATCGATCATCTACACAACATCGCTTTTAAAGAAGGTCATTCATTAAAATCAAAGTATGAAGATAATCATAAAATGTTTACAAAATATTACAATTGGTGAACATAGCGTATCTCAAGGAATGGACTTCATCCTCATGACACAAAGTGCATGAGTGATGAAGTCTATTGTGGTCTTCAAACGAACCAAGGATGCTTCCATCCAACCAATTTCTTGGAGCCATCGCTAGTGTACTACTCATTCAAAAATGTCAATCCTGTAGAATCGGGTTTAGTACTGGACTAACACAGTAACAAATGTTGGTACCGGATCAACGCAGAGTTGGTATCGGATCAACGCAGAGTTGGTACCCGAATAGGAGGAGTACTGGAATAGAACAGTTGAAATGTTGCAGTACTAAACCAGTGGAAGTACCAGACAAATACCGAAGATGAGTACCGGATGAGATAAGGCCTTGTCACGAAATCTTCTTAAAGTAATCAAAGTAATTAGAAGCATAAACAACAATCATTTAGTCCCAAATAATTAAGAAATCAAACAAATCATGTTTTTAACATGGGTTACCTCATTATGCATATGAATAAGGTCACAAGGTAGGTTTATGGAAGAAATAGAAAAAATATGCATATTTCAAAGGTAAAATTGACCAAGATATAAGATAATACAAGGTAATAGGCATGTCAAAATGGAGACCCAACATTTCCCCCATGCTTAAGTCATTGCATGTCCTCATGCAAAAAATGTCAGAACTGGTACTCAAAATTTTGCAAAACTGAAACTTTCTTCCACCCTGGCTGAATATCATTTGTCTGATTGTATAATATTGAAACCAGAGGCCTCACTCCTAAGATCCTTCTTAATCACCCTGGTGTACTGGATCAAACGTAGAATTTTGTTAATCTTAGAGGAGGCTTCTTCTTGGGCATCATGTAAACTTCGGCTATATTCTTTCAATTGTGAATTCTCTACCTTAATGTGCCTATATAAAACTTGATGATTTGTAACCTCTTGTTTTAACTTCTTATTATGTTTTGTAAGTTTCCCAACCTTCAATACCAACTGTTTCTTTCTCAAGGAACTGACAGGATCAGATATGGTTGCTTTCTTAGTTACTTCCTCTTGGGATTCCACCTCCTTCCCTAAACCTTTTAAGGTCTTTGTTACTAACTCCTCGATCTCACTAATCGTTGCTCCATAGAAAATTTCCTTCTCTCGAGAAGTGATAATATCAATAGGCTCCTTTGGAAAAGAAGGCACGGGTGGAATTGTTATCTATTTAGCCATGCTTCTTGTAGTTTTGCATACTGGATGTGAGGCTTCCTTAGATGTACTGACAGGAGTGGAAGTTTCCCCAAACAATTTCCTCTTCTTTGTTGTAGGAGCAGATGTAGATATCAAAACCTGTTGTTCCTGCACAGATTTTTTTTTTACCCTAGAGGAATGAGGTGTAGACTCTAGAGTTTACTTTTTCTGTATCTTCTTAGTTTTTACTCTAGGGAATTGAGGTGCAGGTAAATGATTTATTTAGCAGTAAATATACATGAGGACTTGCAGAATTTAATGGTAGGGAACTTGTAATAATTGATGTAATGCAGATGCATGAGAGTAACCACACGTCTAGTACACAATTAGCATGATTCTTAATAAAAGGAATAAATAGTGAGATTATACCTCTTATTACTTGAAACATTTGTATCAAGAAAGAAAATTATTGAGTATAAGATAAGAGATACCACGCTTCATTATCAGTACCGTACCAAAACTTAGTACTGGACCATTGTAGAAAATTTGTTGTAGTACCGAACCAACACTGACCTTCTTCCTCAGTATCAGATGAACACAGAGGTGAATATTGTTGCAGTACCAGAACAACACAGAGATTTGTCCAGTACCAAATGAACATAGAGGAAATATTTTTAGTTCCATAACAACACAGAAATGTTATCTAGTACCAGAACAACACGGAGATTTTAGCCAGTACCAGATTACCACAAAATTTTATTCTCATACCCAATGAAAATTGGATAAGGTACCTGGTGGCATATTTTGTAGACTGGAACTTTGTAGGATGCATTTTGTAGTGATTACTGGCATCTGTTGTTGCTTATGGAGGCACTCTATAGCTGGACAACCTCATGTTGGTATTCAAAATCCTCCTCTTTATGGAACCAAACTAAGCACGTATTTTGTTGCCACTTCCATTTTATTGGAAAATAAACCTAAATACTATTGTTCTGTGGATTTTTCTCGAGCCCAGATCAGTTAATGCTCGCCAATGTTTTCAGTTTTAAGGATTTTGAAAAACTTAAAGAAAAATCCATCTACTGTCCCATGGATTTTTCTCGAGCCTGGGTCAGTTCCTGCTCGCCGATGTTTTCAATTTTTAGGAGTCTAAAAAACTTAAAGAAAACTCCATTAGGCTCATTTTCCATAAGTAATCTACCAAGGCTAGATAAAGGAATAAACTTTGACATGGTAGATGTCATTATTATTGGCTTATAGTGAGAATATTACTGGTACCAGAATAAAATAGTACCAAAACAGGGAAGTACTAAAACAAAATTTTGCAATACCGAAACATAGCAGTATCAGAATAGAATTTTACAGTACCAGAACATAACATTACTGTAATTCTGGAAATCAGTATCAAATTCCAGCACTGAACATGTTGATTTGGCCTTGCCAACGGAAGTTGCAAAAGAATATGAAGGTCTCAGCAACGACTCCCCCATGCCTGAGGTTTTGCATGGCCTCATGCAAAAAATGTGAGACGCTAAAAAAAAAGGTTGCTCAGAGGGTTGCAAACATCTTCACAAAAAAATGAACCAATAGAACTAATTGAAACTAGATTTTTATTCATGCTTACAAATAGAAAATTCATGGAAAATGTCAAAAGTTGAATTATTAGATTATGAATAAAATAGTTGGGAATTAACATTCAGTTTTAATTTATATTAAAAATATCACTTAATCAATCATCCTTGTGAAATAGTGGTCTTAAAATAGATAGGTAATGATAAAGCACGAATGCATCTTTTTTAACAACTTAAGGAAAAATAATAAATTTGAAGAAATAGGTCATGAAGTACTTCCCTTAAGTGTATTCTTCCATTGACAAAGATGTATTTTTGAAAATACCCTTCCATTATTATGTGTGTATGAAGAGATTACCTTCTCATAAGATTCCATACAAAATTGTCATAACTTTAGAAACAAATCTTCTATAGGAACAAAAGATCTTAAACCGATTGATTTGTTAACTTTTGACATTCCCATTTATGAAAAGGATGAAAGATATGTTGCATTGCACTTATGTGCAAAATTTATTTATTTATTTACTTATCCTACTCTAATCGAACAAAAGAAAATGTCCTTCAAGTATAGCAATACTTCTAGTGAAGCCATGTGTGTAACATGGTTATAATTATATCCATACTCGGGTTTAAAAGATAAATTTTAATGCATATTGAAGTATGAAGGACCAGTTGCTATGATGATGAGATCAAAAAATAATGAAAAGTAAAAGAGTAGTGTGACCTGATAACTAATTGGAACCATATTTCAATAGGATCATGATATTCTTGTTTTTCTTATTTTTTTAGGTCACACGGCATGTCCTACTTTTCCATGCTACGCAGAGTATCTTCTTCAAGATGATTGGTTTTTGGAGTACATATAGGATCTTCTCAAAGGAATGCTAAGAACTCCTCAATATCATGTTCCAATGGTTTCTCTCCATTGATTTCTATCCATGATTCTTTATTCTCCTCAACAATTTGACAATAGGAATCTGAAGTGAATTCTAAATCTTCTTCTAGAGAGACAACTAAATTCTTGACTGTTGTCAAGATATGCTCTTCCTGAGAGGTGGATATCTGATTCGCTACTAGAATGTGAGAAATTTATTGGAGAAACATTCTTCAAGCTCTTGATCATCCTTGAATTACTCTAGTTGGTTGATAATCCATGTCTTACAACATAGATTAGTACTCAGGGGTTCTTACAACACCCCAAAAATGATTTATCATCAAAGATTTGAATTTTAGAACTAAGAAATTAAAACTATTGAAAAAATAAAACACACCAAACTTGAACTCCTTGCATTACTGGGACCCTTTTGTCACCAGGTTATTGGTTTGCACAAGTTAGCTCATCATAAATAAAACTAAATTTGCATAAATAAAAACACACTTTTGCATAAAATAAGGAAAAACACACTTGCATTAAAAGAAAAACACGTATGCATGAAAGGAAGAGGACAACCTAACTTTGGAGCAATCCCACTAAAGTGGATGTGTGGGATCATCCCTCATGTCTTACCATCTTCTCTCCACCCTTAGTTCGTCCATAAAACCAATCCAAAACCATTAAAAAAATCTAATTCAAATACTACCTATTATCGTTTATAACTCTATGGAAACGATGCCAAAATGTTGGTGCAATTATATGCATAATATATTACCAAACATAAATTATCAACGTGTATTCGTAATCAACATAGTTTTTATACTATATGTGTCAGAAATAGGTAATCTATCTATGTTTTTTGTGTCTAGATCAATCAAGAAATGATCAATAAATAAATTACTCTGTTTTTGGAATATCGGAACACTATTCTTCACACAACTTCAAACTAGAAGATAAAGATCATAGTAAAAATCTCAAGCAAACACTCGATTGAAAAAGTTTATTGCTCAGATAGCAAGTATGTTCATTATAGGTTCGTGAAATAAAAATATGATATGAGACCCTGCTTCCTGTAGCAATTGAATTCACATAACAATTGACAATTCACTCTATTTAATCTTGGAAAGAAACCAATCGTGACCTAATCAATTTAAATCAAAACTTCCTTCCACAATATAGGAGATAGTCAATATTATTGAAAGACTTCATTACTGAAGCATGAAGGGTGAGAGATGAAGTCTAATTGTTCCTGTACCTATTGAGGAGAACACAATTACTAAGAATTCCAGATTCAGAAAAATAACAATTTATTATCTAACAATCCCAAACATCTACCTAGCTTTTGTTGACTAAATATCACCCTCCAGAATCATAAAATAGAATCATCTACTATGCTTAATGTATAACTTTTCATTCACACTGATCCAAAATCAACAAGTATCTATTTAGAGAACTGCATTGTATTTAGGAAAGTTCATGCACTCATAATCATTTGCAATACACAACTATTTTATTTGCACACTCACACAATTAACTTATATCTACACATAAACATATATAGGGAGACTTACCTTGGTTGGGGAAGTGAGCCCTTGCCAAACCAACAAGGTAGCTCTAAAGAAATTACAGAATAGACACTTTACTCACATCCATGAATTGCAAAACATAGCATTCGTATTCTTTCAATTAAACAAGTGAATCAGTAATTCAACATTCAAATTCCCATCATAACAGTTTATATTATTCTATTATCGATCATCTACATAACATTGCTTTTAAAGAAGGTCAGTCATTACAATCAAAGTATGAAGATAATCATCAAATGTTTAAAAAATATTACAATTAGTGAACATAGTGTATCTCAAGGAATGGACTTCATCCTCATGACACGAAGTGCATGAGTGATGAAGTCTATCGTGGTCTTCAAACGAACCAAGGATGATTCCAGCCAACCAATTTCTTGGATCCATCGCAAGTGTACTCATTCAAAACGTCAATCTTGTAGAAGCAGGTTTAGTACCAGACTAACACAGTAACAAATCGTGGTACCATATCAGCGCAGAGTTGGTACCAGAATAGGTGGAGTACCAGAATAGAATAGTTGAAATGTTACAGTACTGGACCAGCGGAAGTAACAGACAAATCTTGAAGATGAGTATCAGATGAGATAAGGCCTTGTCACAAAAGCTTCTTAAAGTAATCAAAGGAACTAGAAGCATAAACAACAATCATTTAGTTCCAATTAATTAAGAAATCAAACAAATCATGTTTTTAACATGGGTTACCTCATTATGCATATGAATAAGGTCACAAGGTAGGTTGGTGGAAGAAATAGGCAACATATGCATATCTCAAAGGTAAAATTGACCAAGATAGAAGATAAGATAAGGTAATAGGGGTGTCAAAATGGAGACCCAATAGATGTCATAACTTGCATGTACTTATGTGATGATGAAGTTTTTGTAACACTTTGCAACTGCTCTACACACCCAATCTGAGTTTCATGTCATGGAGATCACCTCTTCACTGCAAAAATGATACCTACAACACTTCCATAGTGTGTGATTGCTACGCAATTTTTGTGTATTGTTCTTTTTCAAATCAAAACTGTCACAATCAAATTTAATCATCCTTATGGGATATCTCACGATGCATATGATATGGCAAGTCATAATAAAACCATTTTGAATAAAATTTTCCATGGAATAAGTATATGCATTTCAAATCTTCTAAACAACTGCATAAATATTTGGTCAAATTGTGATTTGGATATTTATAAATGTAAGGCCCAATACACCTTTTGTTTTTTACAAAAATAACCTTGATCCTTCATACGCTCCCGAGAGCGTAATAATCCTGTAAAAACCACTTTTTATACAAATTTATAAAAATTTACATGTGCTAACATCAACTCCAATGGGGATGTTGTCCTCCCTGCAAGGCACCAAAGAGCAAGTAGACTAGTAGCCTTCCATTGGATTGCTCCCAACTTTTCATACCCTGCAACTTGAAAAATGACATGTGACCTTCATACCAAACTAAAGCTACTGCACACTACTAAAAATTAAAACTGAAAAATGTTGAAAACTGAAATGAAAATTTGAAAGCTTGTTCATAGCTCTGAGCTTATTTATGTACAAAACAACCTACTCTAAGTTTCCAAATGAACTTCCAAATCAAGTGAAATCAAATTTCCAATGCAACCAATCAAGCAAATGGATATTTGACTGGATTTTTCTCTCATCTACTTCAAAAATAAAGAAAAACTTTGAAATTGGAAACTCAAACTCCCAACTAAAAAAATCTTCACGATCCATGAATACAACAATGTTCAATTGTTCTGATGACTGCAACAAACTGACAAAAGGGTCATGGATATCATGAAATACTACCTTTACTTGATAATCAACAAACATACAAGTATTCCCTTCATGGTTAGCTATTGGTTGCTTTTGTTCTCTTCCTTTAGCTTCCAGATCCCTCCCAAAATGAATGACAAGAGATTTTTTATCATTCTCATCATCATCAATAAGAAAACACTATGAATTTTCTTGAATCTTATCAAGTGTAACATCCATATCGTGTGCAACAGGGTTGTCTAAACAGGACCCTTCATCTAATTCAACAGGAAGCTCATCTTGACCTTCAAAAGGATCTGATATAACCTTTTTTTCTTCAATGACTAATTCGGAAAATGCATGACAAGAAGAAAAATATGATTGAATGCCCTCATCACTAACTTGGCCACAAAAAAGTTGAAAACAGTGTTGCAAACTTTCATCAAATCTAGGCAAAGGAACATGACTTCCAATAGTGTGTTGTCCTATTTCATCCACAACCAAGGGAGAAACTATTGTTTGCTGGGAATTTTCCTGATTTGGATGAAAGCTATGTTCTAATTTTTCTTCTTAATATTGGAAATGGATTTCATACAAATCCTATAGGATTTCATCATCCATAAATTATTCATCATTGTAAAAAAAATTCAAGATATTGAATGAAACTTTCAACATGTTGACAAGAATTTTGGACCAGTGAAAAAGATGTGTAAGTTTCTTTATAATTCTCATAAAATGTTGTATGAAAATCATGCAATGAACAAAGACATGCAGGAGGAAAATTTTCATACCATAATCTTGGATTTCCCTCCAAATAGACCATGAATATATTCATTAAAGGGTCTTCATGAAATTGAACCCTTAACTTACGCACATGCATGTGAAATTTAACCAAGTGCAAAGCAACATCGTCTCCTTCGTCATCTCTGAATTTTGGAAAATATGTCTTCCAATCTGTACGATGAATTCGATTTGGAAAACTGGTAATGTGAGCATGATTCATAGGACCATACATCATGAATTCAGAATCCATATTGAACCAATGGAGTCACTATGAAATATTTGAATCTTGAATTAAATTGACAGTGGAGTCTTTGAATTTGCTTGAAGTTTGGTTGGAGTATCCAAGTGAATAGTACACCCTCTTGTGTTTGACCTATATCCACCATCAAAAATCATATATAAACCTTGTCATTTCTCCCAAGGAATATTTCACTTTTGTTCCCCAGCAACGACACCAAAATGTTATCACTCTGTAAATTGCTTGGGCTAAGGAAGCAAATCATAGAGGTAACCTTCAAAACAACTTTAGGATTGGAATATGGCCTTTCCAAACTAGATAGGGCTCTCTCATTTTGTATTAGGCTCAGTGGCCAGATATGAAATGGAAATAAGGTTTTAAGAGGTGGTTGATGGAAGAGGTGAAAAAGAATCCATTGGGAATGGAGTAAAATTTACTTCAAAGGGAACTATCAGTGACTGGTAGTATAATTATCANGTGGCCAGATATGAAATGGAAATAAGGTTTAAGAGGTGGTTGATGGAAGAGGTGAAAAAGAATCCATTGGGAATGGAGTAAAATTTACTTCAAAGGGAACTATCAGTGACTGGTAGTATAATTATCAAGGAAACAGAGGCAAGGTAGATGATTCTTTATCAATCAATAATATTGTATTAGCATGGTGGTAGAAAAGGGAATTAAAAAACCCATTACACTAAGAGCATCTAACTGAGGACAAATTCTTAATGCAACTTTAGAGGAAATTTATGGAATGTTTAATTGCTATGAATCAGATCATAAAACATGGATGAATTCTGATCATGTACATTCCAATAAAACATTGAATAATGCACATTTAAATGAAAACTAAGATAATAGTTACATACACATAGAAATGGAAACACTTCAAAAACACCATCACAAGAATCTCTGGTAAGAGTAACTCTGGAATTCTGACTGATATTCCATTATAATTTAGAAAGATTACAAAATGCTCAAAATAAATCTCCTTTACGCTTCTGCCAACCCTTTGTAAATTGAAAACAATCAAATCTAAAGGAAAAATTCATCCCTAAGTTAAATAAATCAAGCTTCAACCAATTTCCTGCATTTTTGGATCTGGTTACATTAAAATAGGAACAAACTCAAAACTTCCTGCTAGAAAATAGAAGTATGTTTTGACTTCCTTAATTACATTAAATCCACTTTAACAAAATCCATCTTATGTGCCTATCATGATGTTTTTTTACTTCAAGTGTCGTTTGAGGTGAGATGCAATGACTGTTGACATGTACAAACTGATCTAGAGATGATTTGGTTCCTTTGTCACAGTTGTGTAGCGTGCTGCTATGTAACTGTGAGCTACAACACTTGCATAGCGAACTTGCGCAGTGAATGCGTTGTTTCACCCTTTTTCATTTGTGTTGATCACTGCAAGATGTCTAAAGTTTATTCACTAATGTTTTGGCCTGTAAAAACATGGTACTAAAGTCTAGAACCATTTATCTTTCCTTCAAAACATTAATTCCTTAATCAAAGCTTAAAACCCTAAAACCTTTAAATTTGCAAAACTGAAGCTTGATTCATGTCTTGTCATAACTTGCATGTACTTATCTGATAATGAAGTTTTTTTAACACTCTGAAACTGCTATGCACACCCAATCTGAGTTTGATGTCATGGAGATCACCTCTTCACTGCAAAAATGATACCTACAACACTTGCATAGTGTGTGATCGCGACGCAAGTTCTGTGTATTTTTCTTTTTCAAATCAAAACTTTCATGATCAAATTTAATTAGCCTTATGGGATATCTCACCATGCATATGATATGGAAAGTCATAATAAAAAAAAATTGAATAAAATTTTCCATGGAATAAGTATATGCATTTCAAAACTTCTAAACAGCTGCATAAATATTTGGTCAAATTGTGATTTGGAGATTTAGCAATGTAAGGCCCAATACACCTTTTTTTTGCCAAAAATAACCTGGATCCTACATATGATCCCGAGAGCGTAATAATCCTATAAAAACCACTTTTTAGACAAATTTATAAAAATGTTGCATGTGCTAACAGGGGAAAGACAAGAAATAGGAGATGATACTAATAAGGAGGTGCCAATTGAATTGGAAAGACTAACACATAAATTACAATGATCCATTGAAAATACATGGTTTATCATGCAGAACCATTTTGATGAGACAAAGGAGAGCTTATCCAGGGGATAGGTTGATCTCAAAATAACATTGAGAGCTATAGAATAGGGATAGGAGCGCTTGGTTACCACATTGGAAGCAGGGCATGACAAAATTGCACATCTTCTCATGCAGATGGTACACAGTAGGGAACCACATAATAATAAAGGGAATAATTGGGCTAGTGGATCTCAAAGAGGAGAAAGGTATCACGAAGATACTAGCCACAAGGTTCACCCCGAGGGGAAAACTCTATTTGGGGGCACAACCAACAGGGAACCAATGAGAATAAGGATAACAACTAGGCCTTATATGTCATGCTTCTTAGACACATAGAAACATGATGCTAATGTTCCATGGTGTGTGGAGGTGGAATATAACTTTGAAGAGTATGAGAGGGAATATGCAGCCTTGAGTACAGGATTCAAGATATAGGTTTCATTGGGAGAGTATTTTGGGATCAAATACAGAGGTAGGCCTAAATATTTTCATAGGGGTAATAATGATCTGGGGAACAAGGCAGGAAAAATGGAGATTCCGACCTTTGACAGATCATCCAAATATTTTTCAAGGGCATGGGTACATAAATTGGATTCTTACTTGAAGTTAAGCCCCATGATGGAGATGGATGCCATCAAATGTTCCACCCTATACTTGGAAGGAAAGACACGTGAGTGGTGATAACATGGGATGATTACCTTGGGACATGTACATATCAATTCATATACATATTTCACACAAAGATTCATAGACATTTTTTATCAAGGGGACCCACAACTTGATTTCTGTGAGCTCACCCAACTTAAACAAACAAACACAACTGAAGAATTCATTGAATATTTTCAGAGGCTAGCAGTCATGGTTCCAGACATGTCAGAATCCATATTGATTATGTTATTTTATGAAGGATTGACAGAACCCTTGCATGGATGGGTGAATTATTTTAACCCTAATACACTTCGGAATGCGATTTGGAGGACTAGGGATCTAGAGGCAACAACGTCCAAAAACAAATTCACTCCAAGGCCAACAATTACCCAAAGATGAAAATATCAAAGGGTTGTAGACAAAGGTAAGGGAAAAATTGATGAAGATACAAAAATGGAGTTGAGAAGGAAACAACTATGATATACTTGTAAAGAACCATGGGAGCCAAGGCATAGATATATGGGGAAAGGAAAAATTCACTACATTGAGGTTATTTCTAATATTGAGGATGAAGATGATGTTGGGAATATTAAAAACATGGAAGTGAACCAAACAGAAAAGGAGCCAACGCATGGGGAGGAAAAGGAGGAGCCAATGTGCAATTAATCAGGAATTAAGAAAGTTGTGATTTCCTCCATCAATGGAGTACCAAAATTCAACATTTTCAAGATGAGAGGAGTCCTCCAAGAACAAAGGGTCACCATAATTATTAATGGTGGTGTTGGCGACGGAAGTCACTCCTGGATTGCAGCAGGAGCAGAGCCCGACGCCCATCAGTTTTATGTCACGATTTGTGTATGAAAGGGTGATCGAATGGAGCTAAGGACTCAAGGGGATACCACTCTAACTCAGGGACTGGTTATCTGGTACGTAAAGAACAAAGGAGGTCCAGAATCCTAACTTCAGCCAGTGAGTTGATTAAAAGGTGAACAGGTGGAAGACTTAATAAGAAGAGTGAAGGGGTCTGGAATGAACGTCAGGTTCGTAACAGACTGAGAGAAAGCATCAAAGGAAAGATCTTCTTACACCCAAACATGAAAAACCAGAGAAAATAGTAATGCAACAACAAATCATTTATCATAACATAACTATGTTAATTCACGCGAAGCATTCGATCATGAACTCTCTCGCATAAGATGAAACATAGATGGAAAAGGAAAACTGGAATTCATAAGGCAAGAAGTCTCAAAGGTTCATGCATAACCAGAATAATAGTGCTTCATTAAAACTTTACAACCCGGGAGCCCTGCTCAACCATTGATAGATACCAAAAATGGAGAAAATGCCTATTCATACTCAGAACAACCACAGCAACAGAATCGAGGTGTTGCATTGAAAGCTTTGCATCTGCATGGATTTCTGATAGTCAACACCTGTAGTCTCTGAAATGTTAGAAAAACAGGACCGCGGAGCAATAAAATAAAACAAATGCAGAAACAAAACACAGAAGACACACAATACAAGAG
>JASDQU010372546.1:102367-163050 GCA_032191745.1 Picea mariana
CATTATTTGTAATTATACCTCCTAGTCTCCTATATATACCAAGGAGACATTTTCATTTTGAATCATCTTGTACTTGAACATTTAAGTGGGGTAAAAGGAGGTTGCCCCCTCGAAGAGGCTTATTATCTGAAATTATCTCTTTTTCAAGGCATTGAGTACTTTTTCTGAGGTTTTTTTATGCTATATTGGTATTTGGTTCTTAACAGGTTCTGTCGATGTTGGATTGATAGGAATTTGTACTAGTTATACAATTATATGATGTGAGGGTGTTTGTGTTGGTATCATAGATGGAGTTTCAAGGTACCACAATAGTATCACTAATATGAGGTTAGGGAGAGTGAGTGTAGAAATAACTTGATATGTTGTGACTCCTAGTGGTGGGTAAAAAAATAGGATATGGGTTACAGGGTGTGAAATTATCTGCATGGGAGTTGGTTGGTGATTCATAGATGATGGATTATGGACACATGAGTGGGAAGATGGTTCCATTTTGACAAATGTGATTTTTCACACTTGAGCATAATCTAGGGGTGAAAAAAAGGTGGTTCACCTTGATAAGTGTTATGAAGAGACTGTTATTTGAATATCCTTGAACCCATTTAAATGATGGGAATTTGTGATGTGCTCGAATGAGGGGAATAATGTTATCTAAGTTCATGGTTGGGCATGGTTTGTAGTGTTTCAGTTGGTATACTATGGTAACCTTCCCATTGTGAGGAAATGGCATAGTTCAAAACATAGGAAATGTGACAACCTTCATTTTCTACATGTAAGGACATCCTAAGAGTATATTTTAGTCCTAGCGGGAATCTATGACATCAATATCAATCAAGATGATTTGTCTTTCTATATCAACATGAACATTTTGAGAAAGGCCCTTTGGCTGAGATGGGCAGCCATCATAATCCCAAAGGGTGATAGAAGAAGGAGTCAGTTCAAGGGATCCTAGCTTCTTCTAGATTTTCTTGGACATTATGAAAGTAGATTTTCCCTTATATATAATTCCTTAGTGAATGGTTATGTTTCTACCTATTACTAGGATTTGAAATGATACCAAGGATGAGGAAGGAGTCAGAAGGGTTGAGTGCCTTGGTTTTTACTTATCTAAATCAAACATGATGAGGCACGAGTCAGAAGGGTCAAGTTCCCCAAATCTAAAATCAAAGGTTTCCTTTGAAAATAATAGATCTGTAGGACCTCTAGTGCATACATGGATATAGGGAACTGATCCAAATCATCCATGATGTTGTATCTATTAGTGGCCCTAGAATGAGGATTATGATTAGTATGCCTTAAAGGTTCCTTTGGTACTCTAGGAGTAGGGTCACCACTAGGATGTGGGATCATTAAGGGAATGATATCTAGTGATTGGGTGACATATAATGTGGTCAGGGGAAGTCAAGAGGCATATCATAATGGTGATTGCATGTTTTTAGATGGATTTGTTTCTCTATCGAGATCATGAAGATGCTCTGAAAAGTAGTATCTTTGAGTTAAGATTGTCCCAAGGTTAGGTATTGTCTGAAAGGATAGGTGTAGAGCCCAGTTTCTTGTTTGGTAGTGACAACTCCTTGTTTGGGGAAGGGGTTGTGTAGTACTACTATTTGCAAAGGTTGAGTGAAATTACACATGTTAGGTTTGGTGCCCTGGGGGTAGGGGAACCTTGGTTAGACAAATATTCCTTCATATGTTTGAAATCCATAATTTGGGGGAAATGGTGCATATAGTAACCATAATCACTACATAAGGCACATAAAAAGTTTTTATGAATATTATTGTTCCTCACCTATTTATGTTAGTTGTTATTGTTATTACCAGTGCTCTGATGATGGTTTCTAACATTAGTATTTCCCCCAGTATTGGTTTTCTTATTTTTTGGGTTTTCGCCATATTCATGGTTCCCTTTTTACTTAATCTTCCCTTTATTCTTCCCATTATTCTTTGGAGTGATGGGGTTAACTAGGTTAATTTGTTCAAATTATTAAACTTGTTGGGATGGTTAAGGTTGAACAATGTTGACTCCAACATGTCATTAAGCCTATGGGGGTGAAACACTAGATTGTGGAGGACCAAGGAATGCATAGTATTCATTATTTTGGGTTGGGTTCCTATATTTGGGATACGATGTGGATACCCCCCACTATAGTTATGACTATTGAAGGTAGGGTCATATATATGTGGGATAACATGCATGCCTAGAGTGGGAATGGAAATAATTGTTCATACCATATTTTTCCCCCTTGACGGTTGGGGAGGAGGTTTTGGGGGAATTCTACTAGAGGCACATGGAATTCCAACAACAAGTTAATATGAAGGAGAACCACCATAGTGGTTTCCATAATGACCAGTACCATATGGGGGTGGGGTTCCTTGAAATGAGTCATGGACCCAATCAATCCATCAACATAATCAAACATCCTAGGTTTGGTGGCTAAATGGTTGAGGACGAGGAGAATCTTGGAAGACTTTGTACAAGTACCCCAACTGAGCATATATAATTTCAAAGTGTTTATATTTGAGGATAGATTCATGTTCACTTTGTGGCATGGTGTTCGCCACATATTTAGAAATTAAAGGAAAGAGATATTTTAAAAACCAATCCATGAGGAGTTTATCTTTAACCTCAATATTGAACAAAAATTTCCATCAATGCCATTCATGGATGCGATCCATGATGTGTGTAGAGGTATTTTGATGGAAATCAATGAGGATTTCCAGTCATGTGTCATGGAAAAATGGTAATTGGAAAAAGGTTAGAAATGTGTTCACTAAGGATGTGATCGTAGTATGTGACCCAAATTTTTTGGCAATGTACCACTTGGTGGATGGTCCAATTAAGGAATAGTAGTAATCGAACAAAATCTTTTGTGATGCTATTGGATGAACACCACAAGTGAAAAGTCATGATATGATTACTCGATTTTCCTTTCAAACTTTGAAATGTTTGAGGGAAGTTTGGATGGCATTGGGGGATAAGTTGCATCATGCAAATGGGATCATTGGTCAATTTCATTAATTTTGGAATATTTGGTGAAGCCATATATGGTAAATTGGCCACATTTTCATTTGGTAGTTATTTTTGTGAAATACCTTCCATATTTCTTTAGTGATGGGAGTCGATTCTTGATGAGGAAGGGCCTCCAAGTGGGTTGTTCTAAGAAACTAAAATCAACAAGGTTGATGCAAGTAGGGATGAGATAAGCGATGTTCCATTCAAAGGTGAATGTGGGTGGGAAGGTCAAATTGGTGAAACCATAAGACCAAGAACACCTCTCAATATTGGTGGGAGGTTGAGAAGGCATTGAGAATTCCATGGTAACAAAGGGTAACCTATGGTTCTAGACTTGTTGTGAGTATTTGACTTTAAGTCGAAGCTAACGATCAATGTCTTTTATGAAATAAATGGCCTAAACAAATAAAATTAGTCAAACTAAATCAAGCTAATGAATGCAACAATATTGATATTTTAGTCTACAAAAATAAGCGTTTCGATAGGATCCAGCCTTTCACCTGAGGGTGTGAAAAAAAAAAAAATGTGTCCCAATTAATTAACATCCTTCCTCTCAATAATGTAACTAGGCTTTCTAATAGTTTTGAAAATGGGGCATGAACCCACAGAAAGAGAACTAGTGAAGATGAGAATGAACTAGTTATCCTGAGGGGTACTAGGGGCATGTCCTAAAAGAACTAGTGACATTTCCCAATAGTTGACATCTGATTTAGGTGCAGTCTCTTCCCACAACTTCCACCTAGGTGTATATTCTATCTTTTTGTCACTAACTTATCTCTTCACAGACATATGTAACATGTTTCCTTGCCTTAAAGATGAAATCTGATAGTCGGGGGATCTTCAATAGTGAAAGAGCTACGAGACTCAATCAAATATGTGGTCCCAACCTTTGCATTATCCACTCTAAAGAGTGAACCTAATACCAAAGGGGTTATTACTATCCAATTTAAATGATTTTTAAATCACCCTAAGAGTCAACGTTTATGTTTTGGATGAAAAGAGATAATGGGGAGTTATTTGGATACCTACCACTAAAATGCTAGCCAACACTAAAACTTATTTTATGACCTCTTGAGGGAGGATTTTAGTTTGTTCGTTAGAGTTGTCTTTTAAAAGTTTGGAACTGGGGTTCTGAACAATTTCATTTCACTTAAAGATATGGTGAACGATATGGTCAAAACTAATTTATTTTAATGATTCTCCCAGGTCACTTTTGGGTGCAGGGAGAAGAGGATACTCAAGGGAGGGGAATTTTCAAGTCCTTAGTCTATGCATGGAAATGTGTGCAAGTAGTAAGTGTGAAAATATTTATTAGTGAAATTTTAGCATGTGGATTTCGTGGGGTTTGTTGTTTTTTCCTAATTAATCTCTAAATGTAAATTGCAACCTAGAAGAATTTAAAATTGCTAGAAAAATGGAACCAATCCTAGATTGTCAAGATGTGGAAATTTGGGGTCCTTTCAACCTTTAAATACCTAACTGTTTTTATTGCAAGAACCTTATAAAATGAAACTTCCCTATACTGTAAAAACATGTGGACAATTGTAGTCCCTTGAATCTTTAACTCCCTAGTATTGAATTCTAATAAAAAATGAAGATATCCACACATATGGGTGCTTAAATCTACCTAGTTATTGTGTATTAGTGTTTGGATGAGATGGAAGGAATATGTGACACACACTTGGCCCCTAAGTACCATTTTTAGGGATGTGGTATAAATTTTTCACTTTTCTCAATTCATCTTGAATCCCTACAACCAGGATTACCTCGTCTAAATTTGTCCATATATGAGTTTTGGATTCATCTTTTCCAATGACTATAAATTTGTCCATATATGAGTTTTGGATTGATAGTTATGGATTTTTGAAATTTTTGAGCCGTTATTGTCCAAAGGCCACCCCCTCTCCACATGGAACCCGTGTGGATATACTTCATTTGTATCAGTCGACATAACACTAACGTGACTTAAGTCATCATCTTCTGTCGGTGACATGGCCACCAGAGGACAAGGTCACAGGAAATGTTCCTACCGAACTTTCATGGCTTTGGGCCTTCGACCATATGTCAGTTTCATACAACCCCAAAACCTCCCAAAGTTATGAAGTTCAGAGGGTTTTCCCATCCAGAATCTAGGTTGGAGAGGTGTCCACCCTCGGGTCTAACAGTTTATGTTTGTTCACTCTTAACACATAACCTATGCTTGACGAGGGTCCCACACTTATTCCATGTACAGTCTTATGTTGACACGTGGGTTTTCTATGACATGCCATATCATCAAAGCATACAAGGACTCGCCCATCTAGAGATTGACACTTTTCTAGATCTTATAGTCCTATTAAATTAATTAATCATTATCATAATAAATTATCGCTCTTTCTTTATTAATCATTTATTTAATCCCTATTAGGACTAATTAATATTCATTAAAATTAATTAACCTCGTAAATTTCATTTTTACTTGGCCTAAATTATCGATTCAATTAAACCAGGAATTACTTCCCTCTTTCCTTGGAAATCCAACATTTCAGGATGGATTGGTGTTAATTATTATATTAAAGCCCCGTCACATTAACTCCAAAATCAAATCATATTATTGACTAGTTTTTAATTAATTATACTATAATATAATCCTAATGAATTACATTATAATATAATTAATTATCATTGATTACACTTAGGGTTATTAAAATCAATTAATGTACTACATCTCCGAACTTCGGCGTAATTTCTCTCCACGTTTTTATGGACATACCCAGAAACTCCCAAATGTCGAAGCTTCGGAGAGGGTCCAACTTTATCGTATCTTGATGAAAATATAGTTAATTATATTACCATATAATACAATTAATTACATTTAATATTTATTATAAAATTGGAACACGGAAAGTAGGTTTGGGCCTTCATCCATTTTAGCTCATGTACTCTATCACCCCAAACATCATGAAGTCCCGAAATCCTGAACTTCCAGAGTCCTAAAGTACCGAAGGGGTCCACACTTATATGTGTTATGCATTAAATATTAATTTTAAAAAGGGAAATGGATTGTCCCCATCCACGTGGAAATATTATAATAAAAATTTATTATTATAATATATTATATTGGAGTACAACTCCTTGAGAATCGCACCCAAGTTAAATAAATTCCCAAAATTGTATTTTAATATTGGAAAGGGGGAGAATATTTGGGTCAACTACTTCGGCTATTAATCACACTCTCCATTCCTCAAACATCCCGGAGTCTCAAAATCCTGAAGCCTCGAAGTGGTCCCACGCACATGAATTATAAAATGTATATAATATAATTATTTGGGGAAAGCTTGACCTCGTCCACGTAAGGATTTTATAATATTATGATATGTTATAATACCATAATCCCATTAAAGTTTGACCTTAAGAATTACAATATTTCCATTAAATGTTTTCCTAAGGAGACTCAGGGCCAGAAACCTTCGGGAGTTATCACAACACCATCACTTCAACATCCTGAATCCCCGAAGTCTCGAAGGGGTCCCACTTGTATTATGTTGAGATACAAATACAACTGATTATTTTGGATTATAATATAATAAATTGCAATAAAGGTTTATTATAATCAATCGCATTAATTTGATCACATTAAATATAATATAATATAATTGATTATATTTAATATTTATGCAACTTTGGTACAGGGAAAGGTAGGGTTCGAAAATTCGGTGATTTTAGCTCGTGAGTTCCATCACCCCAAACATCCTGGAGCCTCGAAGTCCCAAATTATCGAAGACCATGAGATGGTTAAGGCATTTAATCATGGGTTATTACCTGGTGTACTTTGACATTTGAATAATATTAAATTATATTTCTTTTGGTCTCAGGCCTTTTTCCTCTATTTTTCCAGAAGGATAATAATAATAATAATAATATATACATCTATATATTTCCATATCCTTGCATGGTTTTATTACCTGGAAAATTTAAATGAGATTATTTTCTCTTACAGGAAAATAAGGGAAAATAAATATATTTTCCCAGTCTTTATAAAACAATTTGAAATTTCTCATTTAAATTCATATTTCTAATTTTCCTCTCCTCCTAGATAAAGGAGTAGATTCCATCCTTTTACTGTAATTTAGTTTTCTTACCCAAAATATAAGGAAATTGGTCTTAAGGCTAAGAATTTCCTCCATAGTAAATTTTATATTTCTACCCAAAATTACAGCCCACCACAATTATGGGCATTCTTCCCAAATTTATAGGAATTTAACACAAGTTTAGCATAAACATTTATTAATGCCCAAATGAAATCAAAAGGGATTTTATATTTTGATTCAAGTAGGAAGGGTCATGTTTATTTCCAAATTATTCTTCCTTACTACTTGTTTATAATGATTTTTGCATTTTTAAATATTTGGGTTGTTTCCCTAAAGTACAGACCCAAATTTGATATACTCTAAGTTTTCTGTAATAAGGATTGAGGACAAACTAAAATAAAACACTTATATGCAAAAATAAATCTCTCTCTCCTTTCATATTTTCTTGTAGAGGTTCTAACTATTTAATTATCCCCATTATAACAGAAAAAGGACTGTAATGCTAAATCAACATTAGTGTTCTCACCGAGAAGTCTTATTTTAACACACAGGTAGTCAATAAGTAAGGATATAAATCAAATGGGATTCAATCGAAACATTTTCACGTTCACACCTGAATTTTCAAGGTGATTTGAACAGGAAAAAGAACTTATATTGCTCTAAAACACAATCTATAATTTTCTTTGAGATTAATATTGCTAGTATTTTGGCAAAACATACTTATCTAGAACCCATAAAGTGTTACAACTTCTGAAAGGGGTGCCCTTTTCTGCCCAAACGTAGGCACAACAATTCCTGGAAGGACTTACCACTGGCCACCCTCTAGCTAGATCATGATGCTCTGAGAGAGATTATTCTTTATGTTTAGCAACAGCCAGGGACGAAGGTTACTCTCCTCCTCCCACAGGAGCTTGGCAAATCATTTTTCTCTCCACCAAGCAAGGGGGTCTGTAATGATTTCTTCCTAATACACTCATCTTCTTTGCAACCCTATTTTTCAGCTTGGTTAGAAAACTCTACCGAACAGTTCCTGTACCCAGAAACAAATTCATTTTTCAGTTCTCTTCAAAACCAGAGAACTACACATGCTCTCCCTCTTTAGAAATGACCACCAGAACCATTCCTCTACATCCTCTATTGTCTTCCCATGATTTTTCTTCCTTTTTTTTCCTTCCTCAGCAATATTTCATGGGCCAGATCAAGAAGTTTCCAGATGGATGCTATGCCCATATCCTCATTGACTCTTAAGGAAGACTTCCCAACTACCAGCCTGATTGGTAATTAAATTCTCTGGGTCAAAGGAATGTTCTAGGGTTCTAGGTATGAACAATTTCAATCCAGCAAAGTACTGGTCTGGTAGGGGTCATTTCAACCATTATTGTTTCCCCTCACCATCTCTCTCATGCATCATGATCTACATTGGCAACCCCTTCAGAAGTTATGCAACAACTTCCATTTTATTTAGTAACATAAATATATACATCACCTTCTATAAAAAAAAAGGTTCATCAATTCCAACATCCGCACATAATCAGTTTGCCCATAGTCTTTTAGTAGGCTATAGTTATATTTACAAGTTGGGAGAAACAAGGTATTACAAGATGAAGAAATTATTTTAATCCCTTTATAATCTACCAAGACCACCCAATGAGTGTTAGGTAGTGATCATAGTAATGAAAAATACTTGCTTCTCATCCCAAAATTAAGGTGACTAATGAGTTAAAAGAATATAACTAAAATATCATCTTCTTAAGTAGCCATCCACGTGGAAAAAAAAAAAAAAACTTCCTTATTTTTACCCTCTTACCAATCTATATTTCCTAACTACTATGCAAGAATGAACTTGAAGTTGGATATTTAGGCTAACAAAGTGTAGAAAAATTAATCCTACAACCTAACTCTAAATCGAAACTGAAAAAACTTGCAAAAAAATAAAAATAAAGTGACTCGCATAGGTCTTCATGTAGACAGATGTGTGATCTCATTGTTGAGTGATGACACATTCAGGGAACTTGTGTGAGTTTTGAGGAAACAACCAAACAAATTATTGTGCAATGGAAAGAAGACTTTCACTAGGGTAAAAGGATGGAAAAAAAGATCAAGTCATGAATAGGTCATCTTCAGTACCTGCATGACAATAAAAATTACAAAAGAGGCTCCAACAACCTATGAAGAAAGAAATATGGGTTAAAAAAATCAGTGGAGTCACCAATCTATTTTGGCCTTTTTCCACATAGGTGAGCCAACATTCCCTTTCTATTACAAGGATGCAAGTTGAATATGTTGATACTTAGAACACATCACCAAAAGACATCATCCTCCCTTGAAATCCGGCCTTCTTTACTTCTGATTTCCTTTGAAATTAGAATTGTACATAAAATGAATGTATAATGATACATATTTATACCATTTATGTCACTTTATTTTAATGATAGGGCCGACCTAGCACTTTCTTATTTTTTAATTCTTTTCTTTAATTATCTTCAGGGCTGACTTCTACTTCTTTCTTCAATTCACTTTGTCATCTTCAAAAATTCATTTCTCCTCAACCATGAGGATCCACATGACGTGCCACATACCACCGGAAACAACATGATGTATATTATCCATCCATGGTTTTTGTATCTGCATGTGATTTCCTTCATGTCCAAATACCTTCATCAATCTTGCGGTCCAAGACCAATGACTAGGGATGACATAAATGACAACAACCAATCTTCCAACAATCTCCCCCTTTGTCATTGATGGAAACACTCATGCTCCCCCTATCATCAGGATCTAAATTTCTCTCCCCCTTTGACATCAATGGCAAAGTGTGGGGTTGCTCCCCCTGAATTTAATGGAAAAAGGTAACTCTCTTCTTTGGGGTTGCTCCCCCTAAACATATAGCACTTAATAACACTTCATTTTTATGGTCTCTTTTTTCCTTGGATATTTTTCATGGTTTTAGGATGTATATGTTACTTGGTACTCTTATTACAGTTGCAACCAATCTTCCTAAACCTTCTTGTTTGATTTTTCATCTTTGTGAGTCAAACGCGAGAGTATATTCTTGATCACAAATTTTACTAACACTCAATAGATTATGCTTCAAGTCTTCAACCAATATGACATTCTTTTCTTTTACATTTTTGCTTCCAAGCTCTACTACACCTTCTCCAAGTATTTTGTTAAATGAGTCATCTCCAAATGCAACATTGCCACCCTTTCTTTTCAAGCTGATGAATTTGTCTTGATCCCCGGTTAGGTGTGAAGAGCATCCACTGTCTATGTACCATACATCTTCTTCTTTACATTCTTTAGCGGTCAATGCTATTCGACAGTCTTTATTGTTTGGAATCTCTTTTCTTCTCCATACTATGGTTGGCATAGGTACATATTCATTCATATATCTGCAATCTCGTGCTTTGTGACCAAGATAATTACATTTGTAGCATACAATATTTTTGTCCATCATTGGGGAAAATGAATTATAAATTATGTTGACAAATCCACGGTTATTTCCATATCTTCTATTTACACCATTCATGTTTCTTGGATAGTTGTTCCTTTCATTGATTCAGCAATTAATTGCCTTATGCCCAAAAAAAATTCAAGTATAACAATGACCAAGAAAGAAATTTTGATACATGGGAATAAGTAACCTTCTTTGTGATGTAGTCCATCTGGGTTCATGATCTACTCTTATGTAGTTTCCTTCATACTGATTCAAGCTTCTTTGATTCCTGAAGGTAGGATATCTTCTTAGATATTCATCTCTTTTGTAATCATTCCTTCTTTCTAGTATCCTGGTCCACTTCTCATCAACTTTCTATGTAGCTCTTTCTTCAACCTTCTTGTTGGTATTTGCATCTTCTTTGTATGAAGTTTCGCCCGTGCATCCAAGATGTGTTAATTCTTTTGGCACTTGAGAGTTTCTTAATATCTTCCTCAATGAGATAGCTTCGTGTTCAAGTTTTTCACGATCTTCTTCTTTCTTCATCATTTGGACATTCTTTACTTCTCCTATTCTTCTTGCTTCTTGGAGTAGAGTTTTCAAGGAAATGGTTTCTTCTCTTAGTTTCTCAAAGTCTTCTAATTGTTTCTTCAATATTACAACTGTCTTTTCACAATTACCCAATTCACTTCTTAGTTTTCTATGCGTGTCTTTGAGCTTGCTATTTTCAATCTCAACATGATTCAATTTTTTAAGATTGTCATATTCTTTTTAAGAATTTCTGCTTCATAATTTTCTTCTTCTTCATTGGACTTTTCTCATTCAATGTCATCTCTTTCAATCCTTGGATGAGGACATTCAAATTCAACATGTCCTACTCCTTCACAATTAAAGAAAAAGAATTGACCTCTATTTGCTTCTTTGAAATATGAGATGTTGTAATTTTCTTCAACTTCTTCTTCCTCTTCTGCTTCTTCCCTTGCATAAAGGTCTTGTAGCTTGTCCCAAACATATTTTGTTGATGCACATGATCCCACCTTGGATTTCACCGAATCTTCCAATCCATCCAAGATGGTATCTATTGCCAATTTGTTGTTCCTTTTTACTTCCTTCTGAACTGTAGTCTTTGGTTTCTTCAAAGCATTGTATCCTGAAGCAACTGAGAACCAAACATCTGCCCCACAAGCTTTCAAGTAAGTTTCCATTCTATTACTCCATTATTCAAAATTGCTTCCATCAATTGGTGGAATCCCATTTGGAATGTTGTCTTCCATTTCTACTTAGGATCTTCCTTCCAGTGGTTAAACTGTACTGAAGGTAACCCACTCTGATACCAATTGTTGATACTTAGAACACATCACCAAAAAACTTCATCCTCCCTTGAAATCCAACCTTCTTTACTTATGTTTACCTCTAAAATTAGACTTGTACATAAAATGAATGTATAATGATACGTATTTATACCATTTATGTCACTTTGTTTTAACATTAGGGCCGACCTTGCACTTTCTTATTTTGTAATTCTTTTCTTTAATTATCTTTAGGTCCGACCCGTACTTCCTTCTTCAATTCACTTTGTCGTCTTCAAAAATTCATTTCTCCTCAACCATGAGGATCCACATGACGTGCCACATACCATCGGAAACAACATGATGTATACTATCCATCCATGGGTGTTGTATCTGCATGTGCATTGTCCTTCATGTCCAAATACCTTCATCAATCTTGCAGTCCAAGACCAATGACTAGGGTTGACATCAATGACAACAACCAATCTTCCAACAGAATAACAATAGATTTTTAGGATATTATTCCAATCACATTATCACTATTTCAAAACATAAATAAGAGGAAGATAAATAAATAAAAACCATGAAAGTTTCACTCTGAAATAAAATGGAAGCAATTGTATTCATATACCAATAGAAAGAACTTGTAGTTTTCAATGTAGAGGACGTTTTGATCTTATGGACTCTCCAACCCTCCTTGGCAGGTTTCCTTTTTTTCCATTCAACCTCTCTCTCTCTCTCTCTAATACAATGAAGAAGTGTGCTTGGGCTCTATAATTGAAGAGACCAAACACAATCTTGTAGCTATGGTTGCATAAGATAATAAATCAAGATGAAGGATATCAAGAATTGTCCAAGCAACATAAATTTTCAATGTCTTCCTTATTTCAAATGAAGGCTCATGAGATCCTTTTATACCCAATATTCATTCTTTATTAAAACTAGTTTCAAGTGGGAATGGTCCACATTTGAATTATAGTCTCCCTATTCGAATAGACATGAAACCACCATAGGACTTGGTCTTCAATGTGTATGGATCTTGAGGATCCTAGTACACCATCTCCAGAGTACTCTTGATGGGATTTTTTGCATTAATTGTACCAAAAGAGGTTGATTTTTCCGCATTTTCAGATTTGTGCAAGTATTGAAAAAATCTCCACGCAAGAAACATAAATATATAATGAAAGTTCATGCATATTAATAAAAATTGATTTTATATAGTTTTGGTTACTCTGCTAAAGTGGTGTCTTATTTCCATGTGGTAGCATTTTTCTATGATGTGTCAATGATGATCCTGATGATCATCTATATAGTTGAGTGAGATATTTTTAGGTGATAACAACTAGGAATTTATGGTGAGATTTGTTTTAGCTTCAAAGTACCCAATTGAATGTTATCACAACATATCACCCCCGAACAAATGGCTAGACAGAAGTAGTCAATAAATATTTCAAAGTTTACTTATGTTGTGTTCTCCAAATTGATAATCCTAATGGGTCTAGTGGTTATCCTTGGATAAATGGTTGTATAATAATACCTATAATGGTGTTACTAAAATGACCCCCTTTGAAGCAATATATGGACAAATACCCAGGTCGATGATCTTATACTTACCATGCCTCTCTAAGGTTCAAGAAGTTAACAAAACCATGAGAGATCATGTTAACATTCTTCATACCCTAAAAGATAATTTTTTGTTTTTTCAAACTTTCATGAAGCAACAAGCCTAGAAAAATCACTCTGAACACCATTTTGAAGAAGGGGATCAGGGGTTTTTACATCTCCAACCCGATAAGAAGACATCACTTAATTCGAAGAGACACCAAAATTTATCTCATAAGTTTTATGGACCCTGTATTATACTCAAAAGTATAGGCCTGGTGGCTTACAAAATGGTTGTACCCAGCCATTCTAAGCTCCACCCAATCTTTCATGTTTCCTACTTGAACAAAGTGATTGATTCCAACTTCGTAATTCAAACCAACTTTCTAGAAATGGATGAGGAGGGTTTCATTTGGTTGCAAATTGAGGTTGTTTTGGGAAAACATGAATGACATCTACATCAGTACACTATCCAGGAATTTTTGATCCAATGGAGGGATAAATATCCTAAAGATGCTACATGGGAACTAGCACCACCCATTTCCTCATCTCCATCCTTAAGGATAAGGTGACTTTCTACATGGGTGGGCATGTTAGGGTTCTTCCCTAACTCCCCTAGCTACTAGGGTAGGTTGTTGCTTAATGTATTGAGGGCCATATTTATTAATTAAGGTTCCATGAGGTATTAGTTTGTGAAAGAAATAAATATAAGTGGCCTCATTAAAGAAGGTCTAGTTATGGTTGAGGCATCATTAATGGAGGTTTAACTATGTGGTTAAGGTTTTGGTCAATTAGAAAATATATACAATGATGGAAGTAATTTAATAGGTTTTGAAGTAAATATTATTGTATTTCGAGCTCTACTCATGTTATAGGTTTCCCCCTTCAAGAGGTAAGTGAACATTGCATCCATTCCTAAATAGAAAATAAAGGCTTACTTACTATTGTTATTTTTCATTTCTTGTTCTATTTATTTTCTTTCCATAGATATATTTCAATATTTTTTGCTCTAAATATTTTGATTAGTACAACCATGAACACCATAGAAAATTAATAGAACCAAAATTGTATTCTAATATTCAAGAATATGTTTGACATAGAGTTTTTATAAGCTTGTTGGATACAAAATGAGGTAATGGTTCACATTGTTTACATCTCCCTTTTTTATTTATTTATACTAGTGCAACCACATTATTAAAGGTGGTTGATATATTTCGATCAATGCATATCCACCTTCTTAAATCAATGGCACTGATCAATGTATATCAACCACCTCTAATAATGTGGTTGTTCTAGTTGATAGTCAACATGCATGGGGAGGACTTGTATATTTGTGAATTAAAATATTAATATCAATAATATTAAAATACCTATGATATTTAACTATGGTTGACCATGCTTAGCTATAATTTATTTTAGTTGACCATGTTTGACCATTGTTGACTTGAATGAAAATAGGTGACCATCATTGAGAATATTTGACTATTTTTACCATGGTTTTTTATGGTTCACTATGGTTTGACCATGGTTAACTATGTTTGACTATTGTTTACCATATTTAAATTTGGTTGACTATAAGTGATAATGGATAACCATGTTTATCTTTGGTTTGACCATGGTTAAATAAATTGACCATATTTTACCATGGTTTTTTATGGTTGACTATGAATTGACCATAGTTAACTATGTTTGACTATGATTAACCATGATTAACTTTGGTTGATCATGGTGGACTATGGATGATAACGTTTTGAGATTTTTTAATATGGATGATTATGGTTGAGCATGTTTGACTATGTGTAACATCCCCAACCACCCAAGATGGGCCATGCTACTTCATAAAACACTCTAACAAAGTTATGATACCACTTTGTAGCATACCCATTCACCCCAGGATGGGCCACATCACATAACCTCAACTTCAGGAGCACTAATTCAACCAAACTATAACATTCCTAGCATATCACTAGCCAATGTTACTCTAGATGTATTCTTCACAGAATCTAATTTAAACACAACATGTGTAGTATATCTTGAAATAATTTGCTCAACGCAAACTTGAGTCATGCCACGCAACTTATAACAACATAAATCTATCAAAATAGTGTGCACCAATTGTGTGCACTAGCATTCAGATCACACAATGAAACTGTACACATGACCATCTAGGCATCATGTTCCAACTCAAGCTTCATTGTGCGCAAAATCTAATTCTCTATCTGCACACAAAAATTCCAGTCTCTTAGTGTACACAAGCTACCTTCCTGTGCACTCATCCACTCAATCCTCTTATTTTCAACTCATAAACAAAAGTACATGGATAACTTAATCAATAAATACTAACCACATTGGTCATATCAATGCACAACTACAAGTACATGTTATAAGGACCATACTTACATGAGCATGCAACAATTAGCCAAATAAAAACAAATACTTATATGTGACACATACAAGAATTTAACCCATGTCAAACATAGACAAAAATGCATGGAGTAACCAAGACAAGTACATAAAGAACATTTATCTTAAATGAAAGTCACCAACTGCATCCTTGACTCAGATGTTCCTCCCAAACATAGAAGTTTCTTCCCATTAAACTTTCACCAACAGGTCACCCCCTAGCTGGGAACAACTCCACGAGGGAAAAAGGGTTCCTAAAAACAAACTATGTTTTGAAGTTCAACAAAATTTCCTTGTCGTAAGTTCCCACTATTGCAACTTGCCCATAGTCCCTCATTCCCCACACACCTGTCACACCCAAGGAAGTGTGCCCCTTCTCTGATCAATAGTTCTTAAGCTACCCCACTTCCCTTCCCAAGGTTACCAACAACAGGCCAGACAGGAAGTCTCTGAGCCCTGCAACTAATGCTCAGCGCACTAAGGTACAAATATTAGCAAAAATATCTCCTAGAGAGTATTCCCATAGGTCTAAAAACCACTCCACAATAGCCAATCTCTCACTCAAAGAGACTCCTCATGGTACGTCAACACGACTTCTCAATAACGAAACTTTGAATGTATCACCACGACTCCTTACAAGATTATCTGTGCAGATAAGGTAATATTCAGATTTTCCATACATTTTGACCCCCTTCTACACGAGAGCCTGCAACATGAATTAGTTTTCCCCCAATTCCTCGGATCCCATCTTAGGAAAATAATCTCCCCAAAAATACACTAAGGCCATAAATATATATTGCATGCCTTCCACTTGACACTTGTCACTTTTTGAAGTAGCTTTAAGCCACTTAGTGACATGTTCCCTATCCTTAGGAACTTAGGATAAAATAATAATATATCTAACATTACACTTTTCCTAAAAATATTATAAAATATTCCCCAAGACTTACGAATCACCCCCTTTTCCCATTTCCGGTGGAGTAGGCCCCCCATCTCTTTTCGTCAGAGTGACTCAATGCGCAATGATGCAATTTTATATTAATAATCATGATTACAATTACATGGATAGGTGTGTTGGCCTATTTGTGTCCAGGCTCATCAACCTCATAATCACACAGGCTCTTTGGCCTCCATACATATCCATTCATTCCTGTGCACTAACCCAAGATCATGCAACATAGTGCAATGTGCACACTTACCTAGGTGCGTGAAACACACAAAATGTGTGCAGCTATCTTTATAAAAAATCTTTGTGCACTTTCTTTGATGCGCGCAACACCATAAACAGGTGTCAACTACTCACCAACATATTCACCATCCTATATGTACAATTACAGATGGTTCTAAATCAAGGACACTACAATCCCCTCCCCCTTATTTATGTATTGTCCTCAGTGCATCATATATACATGTACATACGAAATTTTCAAACATCATCAAAAATATGAGGACACTCTACTGGCATAGCATCCTCGTGCTCCAAGGTTGCATCCTCAAAACCATACCAATTCCATTGGACCTTTACTGAATACATGACTTGATTATGAAGTTACTTAGTTTTCATATCCAATATGCAAATTGATCGCACTTGAAATCCACCTTCTGGATCCACCTGAAACACATTCCAATCAATGACATGATTAGCATCAGGTACATACTTCCTAATCAATTACACATGGAAAACATTATGAATGCACAAGGACATAGGAAATGCAAGAATATAAGTGACATGACCAATCCTTTCAAGGATTTCAAATGGCCCACAATAGTGCACTACTAATTTATAACACTTTCCCAACTTCAGGGAACTATGTTTGGCCTTCACTTTCATAAACATGTGATCACCCACTCCAAATTCCTTGTGGGTTCTATGTTTATTTGTGCATTTTTTCTTCTTGTTTTGGGTAGCCTTTAAATTGTTCCTTATATTTACCATCTACTCCTCCATTCCCTAGATAAAATATGGCGCAATTGTTGGGTTGTCCCAACTCACTGGCATGTTTCACTTTCTACCATAAAGTGTCTCAAATGGGATCATATTTAAAGATGATTGATACCAATTTTTATAAGAAAAATCTACCAAATGTAAGTAGTCTTCCCACTTTGATGGATTATCCATCACATACATTCTGATCATATATTCAATCACCCGATTTACCCTCTTGGTCTGACCATATGACTCAGGGTGATATGTTGTGCCGAAATTCAGACTTGCTCCAAATCCCTTGAATAACCTTTTCCAAACTTTCAAGGTGAACTTGGAATCTCTATCATACACAATTGTCTTAGGAATACCATGCAACTTGGTAACTTCATGCATGTATATCTCAGCAATGCCGACTTCCTTTTTCATTGACTTCACTAGAATAAAATGGGCAGCTTTAGTAAGCTTGTCCACCACCACCATAATAGAATCATGTTGCTTATCAGTCCTAGGAAACTTAGTTATAAATTCCATGGTCACCACTTCAAACTTCCACTCATGAAAGGGAAAAGGTTGTACCAAAACAACTAGATGTTTGTTCTCATCCTTGACCTTCTGACACTCGAGACATCTTGCAATAAAATCTGCAACTTCCTTTTTCATACCTAGCCAAAAGTATTGCTTCTTGACTACAACAATTGTATTTTAGTATCATGTATGTCCAACATAAGGAACCTTATGCATCTTTGAAAAAATTAGGATCTTCAACTCTTGATCATTCGACACATAGACTTTGCATCTATATACGAGGATCCCATCCTCTCTTAAATCATAACCTTCAAACTTTGGTTGCGACATACCTTGCTATAAATTTGCACTTATATCCATATAGAGCAGATCTGATTTGGCAACTTCCAAAATTATGTTGTGCAAATCTATCTAGTACATTCTAATGGTTGTATCATACATTTCATGCATCCTCTTGTTGAGTGAACTAGACACCATGTTATTTTTTCCTCTGATATGATTTATGTCGAAGTCATACTCACTGAGGAAATCTAACCACCTACTTTTTCTGGAATTCAAACTTGGTTGTCCAAAAAATTACTTCAGACCACAATGGCTTGTTCTCAATTAAAATATTTTCCCAATGAGACCATGTCACCACATTTTCAAAGCATGCACTATGGCTTCCAATTCCAAGTCATGCATAGCATAGATCCTTTCATGCTCTTTCAACTTCCTTGATTTGTAGCATACCACATGCACATTCTGACTCTGGAATACCTCAAGTCCTTCCTTGCATGCATTCACACACACAATGAAGTCTGCATCTGGATCAACAATCCTCAAAATTGGCGCACTTGTTAACAAATTCTTCAAGTGCTAAAAACTCCTTGCACAATGTCCATTCAAATCGTGCACCTTTCCTCTGCAGGGATGTGATTGGATTCCCAATATTTCATAATCCTTCAATAAACCTTTTGTAGTACCCTGCTAGTCCCATAAAATACCTTACTTCTATGACATTCCTTGGTGTTGGCCATTCCTCAATGGCTTTTATCTTCATTGGGTCCATAACTATTCCTTCCTCTGAAATGATATGACCCAAATAATAAATCTTCTCTGAAAAATGAACACTTGCTCAAATTTGTATAAAGTTGATGCTCCCTCAACATGTGAAACACCATCCTCAAGTGCTACTCATGCTCTTCCTTATACTTTGAGTAAATAAGAATTTCATCCAAAATTACAACAACAAACTTATCCAAGTAAATTATGAAAACTCTATTCATTAAACGCATGAAGAAAATTGATGCATTCGACAAACCAAATGGAACCACTATAAACTCGTAATTCCTGTACCTTGTTTTGAAGGTCTTCTTAATGATTTCTTCATCTTTTATTCTCACTTGGTCATAACCAAATCTGAGATATATCTTGGAAAATATCGGTCTGCCTCTCAATGATTCAAACAAGTCGTCTATTCTTGGCAAAGGATACTTTTTATTCACTGTTACCTTGTTCAACTGCCTAAAGTTGATACAATGTCTTAGTGTACCATCCTTATTCTTCACAAACAATATTGGTGTACCCGAAGGCGATACGATTGGGCATATATACCCCTTCTTCAGAATCTCTTCAAGTTTCATCTACAATTTCTTCAATTTTCGAATATTCATCCTTTAAGGAGTCTTCGATACAAATGTTTCTCCCAGTATTAGATTTATAGAGAAAACAATATCTCTTTTTCGGAGGAAATCCAGGTATCTCTTTAAAGACATCTTCAAACTCTTTCAGTATTGTGCAATCTTCCACACTTGGCACTTTACCCTTAAGTGTTGTTGGCACAAATTTTTCAGACCAAGGTCCTGCACAAGTTACCAATAAAAGGGTACCGATGTAGTCTAGTGCGCTAGCATTTTCATCTTTCTGAAAGGAAAGAAGTCTCACTTGAAGCACAACCGAGACAAAAGAACTAAGGGAAGGGTAAGAATAATTATATACAAATCTATAATCTGTCTATACTTATACCATTCTAGCGCAAGATAGATACTCAGTTCATATCCTTATCACATCATACACTAATACAGAAGAACAGAACTATACAGAAAATTAAGAAGGGATAATGACATGTAATTCATAACAAATAGTGCATAATGACATTTCATAGATACAAAAAGTAAGATGAACCAGGAACATTTTCAAAATTTGATCTCCAATATCTTTTTGTTATATTAGAATTCTTTGTACAATAAGCATTTGCAAAATTACATTAGAAATCTATCCTAATGAGTATAAGAGATCAGTAGGTACATCTCAGTATAATACTACAGTTGATCAAAATGAGTCTAGGACCTTCCCATCCTAATTACAGTCTATATCTAGGGTACAGATCCAGTTATTGCATCTCCCTATCTCTCACACACTCATTACAATACAGTACAATACTAAATAGAACATACAAAAGAGTCAGCCAATAAGAGAATCATCATCAATATAATCATTTATGAGAGAATCATACTTACAATTGATTCCTTTCTTCCTCTTGAGAACCCATTGGCCCTCTTGTCTTCTTGATTTTGTTGTAAATGTATTGGCTCAAAACTAATTTTGCATTGGCTTCAGAATGTGTTCTATTTCAACGTATTTTTGTTGCATGTTTCCTTTTTCAACCTTCTTTACTTGGTTGGTTGTCTCTTTGATGAGTTTTGCAACCCCTTTTATCAAAACGAAGGGCCTAATAGGCCCCGACCACAATCCTTGATTCACCTCGAGTCAAGTATTCGGTTCTTATGTGCTCTTTGATTCAGCTTGTTGTCCTTTAGGGGTTTTACTTTATTCCACCTTGGCTCCTTCAAACGAAGGGACAAACTCTAGAACTATCTCAATTGCTTCTTCTTTGACCTCTTGGAACTATTCAAGTTTATCTTGCCATTGTCTGGCAAGCAATGAAGCTTTTGCAACAAATTTTTGTGTTGCGCTGAGGTTGAATACCTTCGGCTTGGATGCAATGAGAGAATTTCATTCTGCATATGATAATGTATCAAGATGATGCATCTGTAGGTATACAGTTTGAACTATAGGCCTGAAGGCTCTTAGTTCCTTCTTTGCTATTGTTTGAGCTTCAAACAGAGCATTCATAGAATTGTTTGCTTGCTACATTTCATTGAATTTTTCTTGTTCCTCCAAAGGATCATGTGGCTTAGTTGATTATTCATTGAGTGTCTAGATTCTGGTGCACAATTCTTCCAATTCCTAGTTGCGGTGGGTTATATCAACCATCCAATCACTAAATTCCTTGAATATGGTTGTATATTCGACAATATTTTTGTGCAGCAAGGCTCTGGCATCGTTGCCTTCTAGGGAAACTCTTTCTAGATGATGTTTAAGTTCTTTGGTATTTTCCTCGGCCTTCAACTTCATTCCCTACAATTTCATTTGAAGGTCCTCTTCTAGATCTATTAGTACCTCCCATTCTTGCTGAAGCAATCCAAGTTGTTCCTATGGTTCTGCAGTGGAGTTCTATTCGGGAATCTAAGGGGCTACTTTTCTAAAAGTTGGATAGATCTTTGTGAGCTTTCCCTTCATTTTCTCCACTTCTTATTCTACATATATTTTCAATTATTCTTCTTGCGTTCTTTTGGTAGATTCCATCATTCCTTCCTGTCTGCAATACTCATCTTGTTGAACCCATTTCTCTAGGTGACTGATTGAGGCTCTGATAAACCCTACCAGTTGCAGCATTGACAACTAAGCAAGCTCTATGGATGTAACTATGGCCTCCAATGGGAGTCTGATCTAAGTAAGCCATGTCTTACTTAGATGGTATCTCAAATTCCTCTTCTCCCTAGAGTGATCCTTGGAACTGTTGGGATAATTTAGTCTTCAGGGCTAGCGGAAGAAAATAGATAGCTTACACCTACACTAGGCAGAGTTCTAACAGTTCTGAACATTGTTGCAGATCTTACAAGATGGGTTCTATTTGTTCCTTTAGAGAGGATGTGATTTTTCTTGATTGAGTCTCTTTTGGTGCTTGACACTCTTCCTCCTTTTGCGTCATGAGCTACATTATGGGTGGAATTTCATGGGTTTCGCTCTGATCCTTCAATACTTTTGTGTCGCTCTTTGTCCTCATAAACTGTGTATATGGGAGGGGGATATGTGGGAGTTGCATAAGTAATGGTACTACGGATGGTTGGCTCTCTTGAAAGGGAACCATTTATGTAATATCAAGCTACATAGGTTCTGGGGAATTGGGCGGTGGCGGGATTGTGGTATCTACAATTGGTGACAATGGTTGTTTCTCAATGAATATGGTCGAAGGTATACTAGGGTTAGACTCAGGGTCATCAATGATATGGATAATATTCTAAGATGATCGAGTGGCTACTCGGGTGCGAAGAAGAACAATCTATATAGGTTGGGGGTTGATGATTTTAGTTGGGACACACTAGTTCTCGTCTTCTTAGCCAAAACCTCTTGTATAAATGTGGCATATAATATTTCATTAATTGTTTTATCTAAGAAGATGGCCTCATCCAGAAGCTTGGGACATCCTAGAAAAGGCCTCTTTGTCCTCTACAACTAGTGCTCTTCCTCCTCCTCTGATTTTGAGGTTGTTGGCGACTTCTAAAGTTGCTCTAAATTTCCATAGATTGGCCATGCTTCTTCTGTTGCATTCTTCTTCTTTAAAAATTATGGTGCTAATGAATAGTGGACACCCGACTTACGTAGGGTGTGTTTGACTTCTGTCCAAGAAAGCATTTCCTTGTCCAGTATCTCCTCATCCAAATATAATGGTAGGGGCCTTGTATGAAAGTTTGAAGGCTTTGCATGCCTTGGCCAGATGAATGTATAATGGCGATTGAGAGAAAATGAGATGTTCCTTGTATGAAAATGTAGAAGCTCCTGTGGTATACACATCCTTTGGGTGGTGTCAATCAACTGATTGTACTACTTTAGGAATGCAACGTTGTTGAACTCCATGTTTTCTGAGTCTTCCATTACATGCCAAGGATAAAAAATCTTTGCAAGGTGACCTTTGTCGGCAGGTTCTAATTGTCTTCCCATGGGTGTCCTCCACTTCAGCATTTCAAAAACAAAAAGAAAATATATGTATGTGAAGGTGCCTCCCTTGTCTTGAACTTCCTCGCAAGCAATGAGGATTTCTTCCAACAAGTAACTACACCAATTAAGCACTGCACCATTTGTGTAGAAGTCAACAACTAACAGGGCATCAATTGTACATTCAAACTTATAGTAAGAGTGCATGGCCTTGCTAGAGATCAAATAGCATGTCATCCTGACCATCACAGGGAGGATTGGTTTGATTTTTGATGTGTGACCTCCCCTCTGTGTATGGAAGTAGTCATACAGGCTAATCTTTCCCTTTCACTTTCCATGCTTTCTTGGTCCTTGAAATATTTGGAGACGTTGTCTCCCTCCAAAGATAGTCCTATCAGTTGGTGGATATATTCAGCATGAGTGGGATATCATTTTTCAAGCCATAAACTACAATCATGGACCCTGTTGATCAAGAACTTAATGCATCGCGCAACTTCACCAGTGGTTTTGAACATTGGGAGGTCCCAGAGATTCATGATTTTCGAGTGGAACAAATTCAGAAACTCAACCTTTAGGAAGAATTGCACCTCCCCAATCATCCCAAAGACCATCTCGCAGAACACTTTGATGTTCATTTTGGGTAACAACGACATGTCCGTGAGAACCAAGTCAAGGAGTTTTGTCTTCTCATATTTTCCTTTGACATTGCCCAAGACCTAAATCCTTGGATCATAGGTCTCATTTGTAACTGATTCCTTTGATATGAAGCCTCATGCTCCCTATAATCTCAGAATTTTCACTTTGGAGTTCTAGTAGTGACACTGGCTCAAGAACTAGGTGGCGATCAACTTCGTAGAATGCACTAGGATTCAGAGACTCAATAGAAGAAGACAAACAGGTGAATAGAATGGATTTTCGAACAATATTACAAAGTATTATAGGTAAGGTAAAGGGATATACCATTAATGGATCATAAATGAATGAGTAATAAGGCCAAATGCACAATATATGGTTCGGATGTGCGACAGGACTGGTAACAGGGTAAAATCTTCAAGCGCGATTCTAACTTTAATGGGTCTCTGGCTCAACACATGGTTGATGTGAGGGTCTTACCATTTTAATGGTTGAGAATCATGGTAATATTATCGACAGGGTCTACATGGACAAGAAATTTTAATACTTGACGAGACATGCTGACAGTTCTTGACTGTTACCCTAAAAGCTACAACTGGAAATGACGTCACTAGGACTTAGCTGTTAATAAAGTTCAAATTAGATTCTCCCCCGACCACAAAAGTTTTATGGAAATTGTACTTTTATGGATGAGTAGATTAAAGACACATCGTATAATGTGTTAGTGTGTGGGTATGTTACAAAAATACCTAACAACAAAAATGAGATGGATATTTCATGGTGCTCCTAAGCACACTCCGATGTTATCATATAAAACAAAATTCAAAATTCCTATAAACTTCAACAAAAAATCAAATTATACCTACTCTACATTCTCCCTTAGATTGGAGCAACCATGGTTCATGTTAAGTGTGTGTAATGTAGGGTTTCTAGTGTACACCATTCACCCACTCTGGTCAAAGGACACCATCCAGTTGCACTAGCTTGATCGCACCAGACTGCCTGATCTCAACCACTAGGAATGACCCTAACCAATGCATGTGCAGCTTTCCTGGATGTTTCTGATAGTGATAGTCATAGGGGATTACCGTATCTCCTTGCACAAACCTATTAGTCTTAATGTGTTGATTGTGCCAAGCCTTCTACCTAGCTTTCTCCACTGACTGATGAAAGTCAACAATGAACCCTGCTTCCTCTAGCTCCTGTAGTTCTGCAATCCTTTGCGCAATGGATTTTTCATCTGTCATGTGTGTAGTCTGAGCTATATAGAGACTTGGGTTAATAAAATCTATAGGTACCACAACTTCCTCTCCATAAACCAACTGAAACAGGGTGTATTTGTGCATATTATTTGTGGTAGCCATATAATCCCATAAAACTGTTGGAACTCTATCATCCTAGTCTTTCTTGTTTGCACAACACACCTTCGCCATCCCTCCCTCCAAAATATTGTTCAATTCCTCTACTGTGGCATTAGCTTGTAGATGATAGGGACTGCTTTTATGGTTTTGAATAAGAAATTTTTTCGTGAGTGTTGCGATTGTGTTTCTCATGAAGTGGCTCCCTTGATCACTACTCAGGCTCCTAGGACATCCAAATCGATCAGTAATATATTCAAATATAAATCTAGCCGATGTATCTTTTGAACAATCCTAGACTGCTTCTACTTTATCCCATCGCATAAGATAGTCTATTGTGGTAATGATATATCTGGCCTTTGAATATCTTTTGGCTGGGTTAATTGGTCCAATAAAGTCAACAACCCACTTCCCAAAGGATTTCAGTTCCATAACCAGCTGAAGAGTTAACTCGTCTCTGCATGATGGATTCCCTAATTGTTGACAAACATCATACGAACTAGAATAGACTTTATCATATTTGAATAACGTGGCCCACCATAATTTGGCTTGGAGAATATTATGTGTTGTGGATTTCCCTTCCACATGCCCTCCCACAAATCCATTGTGGAATTCCCATAGGATATCATTCCTTTCATGGTTTAGGACACACCATATGAGAATGCTATCTAGTCCCATATTATATAGTTATCTTGCAATAAGTTGGTAATCTGTTGTGCAGACTACCAAGTGCCTCTTCTAGGTTGTAGAATAATTCCATGGGAAAGTCCATGTACTGAGGAAAGCAGCAATCTCTTCGAGGTATTCTGGAATGGCTTCAATCTAGAACAGGTCTGCATCAGGGATCTGGTCATCCACTGCCCCTCCACTTTCCCCTTATTCTAGTATTGATAGGTGATCTTGTCCTACATTACATCTTCCAAGTTTGATAATTACCTCAAAGGAAAATTCATGAAAGTGTAAGAGCCACCTGCAAATCCTTCCCTCAAGAACTGGATTATGTACAAGGTATTTCAATGTAGAATGGTCAGTGAAAAACTTTAAATAATAACCTAGTAAATAGTGTCGAATTTTTTTCAATGCATAAATCATAGCCCAACCCTCCCTTTCAGTTTTTGTGTAGTTGCGTTCAGCTTGAGACGTTTTTCTGCTGACAAAGTATATAGGGTGATCAATATTCCCTTCCCTTAGTTGCACTAAGATGGCACCTGATGCATCCACGTGTACATGGAATTCAATTTCCAAATTGGGGTATATAAGGATTGGTGATGTACTAAGCTTTTCCTTGACTATATCAAACACCTTGTCATACTCAGTCATCCACCAAAATGCTCCAGACTTCTTCAGTAATTTCTCCAATGGTGTTGTAATATTGGCATATCTTCTAATGAATCTATGGTAGTATCCTCTATTCCCAAGTGTCTTGTGAAACCATTTTGCACTTGTAGGTTGCGGCATGTTTAGGATAACCGAAACTTTAGCTGGGTCTACCATGATTCCTTCCTGACAAATAATGTGTCCTAGCACGTTGTCGTGCAGTATGAAAAAAATACACTTCCTCGAGTTTAGAGCTATCTGTAACTCCCACTATCTAGATATCAAACATCAATCGGAGTATCCCTATGTGCTCCTTTATAAAATTGTATATTGTCTAGTAATCGATGTAGACTTCTAACAACTTGTGTATGAAATCATGAAATGTTGCAATAACAATGTTGGATAAGACTGCAACGGAATTATTTATGCCAAAAGACATTATGTTATATGTGAATGACTGTATATTTTAACCTTGTACAATATTTTCAAACATATTTTCAGTAAAAGAATAGAAAATATACAATGGCAAATACAAACATTACATCGATATTTTTCCCTTGGAAACCCAAACTGGGAAAACCAACATATTTTATATTCATTCATAGTGATACATTGTTTACAATACAATATGCATATAGGAGACAATGACATACAAAACCCTAACCCAATGACTTGGATTAGTCAACAACCCTAATTCCTTAACCAGAAATAGAAAACCATCAGCAAAAAACCATGTGCCGAAAAACTGCCCAACAATGGACATGAAAATAGAGGCAACATGAAAAATGAGGCAAAAATGAGACACTTTTTCCTGACAATGAACCCCCCCCCGCGCGTTCGGTGCGACACAGACACTACTACTCGTGAAAATAATATAACACATACCCAACATTCTCCCACTTCTTGTTTTCTTTGCATACATGGGGTTAAAAGGTTAAGTAGTCAACAATCCAAGGCAACAATGCCCATGGATCCTCTACACCAAGAGAACTTCTCAGTTATCACATATTTTGTTAATGAATCTGAAGCATTCTTCAAATTGTCCACCTTCATCGGCAATACTTTATTTTCTTCAACCATGTCTCTCAGAAAGTGATATTGAATATCAATATGTTTTTTCTTTGAATGATAAGTCGAGTTCTTTGCCAGAAACATTGCACTATGACTATAACAATCTATCCTTATAGCTTGTTGTACTAACCCAATACCTGAACATAATCTTTGTAACTATATTGATTCCTTACTTGCATGAGTGGCTTCCATGTATTCAACTTCTATAGTTGAAAGTGCCACTACAGCCTGCTTTTTTCTCATCCAACTTATTTCTCCTCCAAACAAGTTAAACACATACCCTCTTGTAGATTTCCTACGATCCAAATATATAGCCCAATCTGCATCTACAAATCCATGTATATCCAACGCTCTATCCAATATCGGTCTTCCTTGGTACCACAATCCATAGCTAGCAGTGCCACACAAATACCTAAAAACCCTTTTTATTGTTTTCCAATTCTCCTTCCCTGGTTTTGACATATAGCTGCTCAAAACTCCCACTGCATGTGCAATGTCCAGTCTAGTACAGACCATTTCATACATCAAACTATCATCTTCACTCTCATATGGAACACAATACATTTCCTCCTCTTATTCTTCTATTTTGGGACACTGATTCGCATAAACTTTACACGAACAGGAATAGGAACCTTGATCGGTTTACATTCCTACATATTAAACCTATGCAATATTGTATTGATATATTTTCTCTGATTTAACCAGAGTTTCCTCTTTTTCCGATCTCTTTTAATTTCCATGCCCAAAATGAAATTTGAAGCACCGAGATCCTTCATGTCAAATTTAGAGGACGAGTGAGTTTTCACATCCTGGATAATCTCCTTGTTGTTTCCGATCAGCAACATGTCATCCACATACAATACCAAATAAATCAAATGATCACCAATTAATTTAAAACACACACAATGATCCTCTTTGCTTCTTTTGAATCCAAGTCCCAACATATAAGTATCAAATTTTTGATACCACATACTTAGTGATTGTTTCAAACCATACATGGATTTTTTCATCTTGCATACCAACTCCTTCTTTCCCTTCACAGCAAATCCTTTCGGTTGCTTCATATAGATTTCTTCTTCCAGATCCCCATGTAGGAATGTTATCTTCACATCCATCTGTTCTACTTCAAAATAAAATGCAGCAACAATAGATAACAAAAATCTTATAGAGGTTAACTTGGAAACATGAGAAAAAATCTCACCAAAATCAATTCCCTCAACCTGGGAATAATGCTTTGCTACTAACCGAGCTTTGTATTTCTCCACTTTTTCTTCTGCATTCAGCGTCTTTTTAAATACTCATTTTCTACCAATGGGATTTCTTGCATTTGGAAACTCCACTAGATCCAAGGCCTCATTCCTATCAAAGGATTTCATTCATTTGTCCATGGCCTTTTTCCAAATATTTTCATCCTCTAAATCCACTGCCTCCCTGACAGTTCTAGGATCATCATCAGTAATAGACAAAGAAAAATTTGAATGGAAATTAGATGGAGTATACCTTTCCAGTAGCCTTCTTTCTAGAACTGATCTCCTCAATATTGGAGTATGAGTATCTTCTTCTTCCAATTCTTGTTCTTCTGTAGAGTCTGATTCATCATCCTTTAAATCAAACTCTATTTTCTCTGGTTCTTCCTTACTTGGTAAGACTTTTTTTTTAACAATATCCTTCATTTCTCTAAATACCACATCTCGAATATGCACTACCTTCTTAGTTTATGGGTTCTAAATCTTATAACCTTTGAGACCATCTTTATATCCAATAAAGATACACTTTTCAGCCTTCTTATCTAGCTTACTCTTGTTTTCCTTTGGAACATGAACATATACATCACAGTCAAATACCTTGAGATGTGTGAGAGAAGGTTTCTTACCAGTCCATACCTCTTGTGGAGTCTTGTCATCCAATGTTGATGAGGGTGATCTGTTGGCTAGGTAATATGTAGTACCCACTGCCTCTACCTAGAATTCTTGCCCCAACCTGACACCACTAAGCATGCACCTTTATTTTTCCATCAGCGTCATGTTCATCCTTTCTTATGAGGTGTATATAGAGTAGTCTTCTTCCTTTATATACCGCACTTCTTACATAATTCTTCAAATTCATTCCCGTAGAACTCTCCGCCATTATTTTTCCTCAACACCTTAATTCTTCTCTCTATTTGATTCTCAACAAGGGCCTTGAACTCTTTAAACTTGTCAAAGACTTCATATTTCTTCGTGAGGAAATATATCCAAGTATTCCTCAAGAAGTCATCTATAAATGAGACATAGTACACATATTTTCCCAATGATGGGACCGACACAATTCCAAAAACATCATTGTGAACTAACTGTAAAATTCCTTCTGCCCTCGTTACACTAAAGGGGAATCTTACCTGATTCTGCTTCCCATATACACAATGTTCATAGAAATCAAAATACAAAGAGAAATTAGACATACCTTCAACCATACCTTTATCGTGTAGTAGTTGAAGACCCTTCTCTCTTATATGCCCCAGTCTTTGATTCCATAGCATAAAATTTTCTCCGAAGACTATAGAAGTTCTTTCTTATTCAGCTCCAATATCAGGAACAATGGAACTATTACACCCATCACTAATAGTGCTTCCTTGTAGCTTATACAGAGTTTGAAAATGAACTCCCTTCAGCAACACCAATGCTCTTCGAACCATCTTGTAGGTTTCCTTTTCAAATATTGTTTACTTGAAGAATCCAAGTACACATCCCCTCCTTCTTCCTTGGAGGTATTTTCTTCTGTAGAATAAGATTCTTCATATACCTTCTATTTCTTGACTTTGGATATACATTGCTTCTTGTACTTCCCTTCTTTTCCACATCTCCAACATACCTTTACAAAATTTCTAGGAGATTTAGATCCACCCTTATACTTAGATCTCCCACTTGAGAAATTAGATCTATTTCTTTCCTGGGAGCGTCCTCTTGCAAATAATGCGTCTTTGCTCTGTCCTTCCATATTCTTCCATATCATATCCTCTGACAATAAGGATGAGACCACTTCATCAAAATTCAAGGCAGTTGTATTACTACCAATGGCCACAACCAGACTATCCCACGAGTCTGGTAAAGAACACAGTAAATTGATACATTTATCTTCATCTAAAATTTTAATCTCAATAGATACTAATTAACTTACCATAGTATTGAAGCTGTTCAAATGCTTTGACACTGAGTCTCGGTCTCCATCTCTCATCCTTCGGTTATACAGCTTCTTTCTCGAGAATATTTTATTTACTAGGGACTTAGACTGATACAATTTCCCCAACTTATCCCATAAATCCTTGGATGTATCTTCCTCTGACACATTAAATAATATTGAATCTGAGAGACACGGTCGGATTGTTCTCTTCACCTTTCAATCCAACTTTTTCCAATCATTTGTTGAAGTTCCTAAAGGTGCAGTACCTAGATCTATCGCGATCCACGGGTCTCTGTCCACCAACATATATTCCATCTTGAGCTTCCACAACTCAAAAAGTTTCCTATTAAACTTCTCGATATCCATTTTCAAATTTCTTTCCATTTCTTTTCACCTAAAAAATCAATACCACAGATCTCCCACTGTAACAAGGCTTATCATAGTCCCGAGCCAAACCCTTGACCATAAAGGCGTCCCCCTAAAGCCAACAAATCTATGATACCAAATGTATATTTTAACCTTGTACAATATTTACTGCAAACATATTTTTGGTAAAAAAACAGAAAAGATACAATGGAAAATACAAACATTACACAGAGATTTTTCTCCTGGAAACCGCAACTTGGAAAACCAGCATATTCTATATTCATTCATAGTGATACATTGTTTACAATACAATACACATATAGGATCCAGCGACATCCAAAACCCTAACCCAATGACCTAGATTATTCAACAACCCTAATTCCTTAATCGGAAATAGAAATCCATCGTCGAACAACCATGTGCTGAAAAATTGCCTAACAATGGACATGAAAATCAAGGCAACACGAAAAAAAAGGCAAAAATGTGACATGTTTCCTGAGGTAAAACGAGGAAAAAATGTGACACTACTACTTGTGAAAATAATATAACACATACCCAACAATGACCCCCACTCAGTTATAAAAGTGGTATTCTTCTTGTCATCCTCTGAAATTTTGACCTGGTGATACCCTGAGAATACATTTATAATGAATATGCTTCTTTCCTCGTAACTTGATCTAATACCTCATCACTGAAAGGTGTCAAAAATGGATCAGGTACACATGCGGCACTCAAACTCCTATAGTAAACACAGAACTGAATGTCCTCAGTACCCTTTTTTCTATGTACTACTATGGGGCTAACCCGCTCTGCTTCTTCAACTGGAAATATTAGTCCTACCATAAGCATTTTTTCTATTTATCTTTTGACCTTTTCTTTCACCTCGGGATTGAGATGATACAGTATGTGCTTCACGGGTTTCGAGTCAAGTTTTATCTCGATCTTCATCTCTCCCATGGTTCCTTTTATGCCTTTAATTTCTAAAAATGTTTTTGGGAATAGGTATTTGTATTCCTGCAGTAGACTCTGGATTTCGTTCATGGTCTTCTCATCCCAATAATCCACTATAGAATCTATCTTAGGATTCTCTTCACTCCCTATGTTTACTTTCTGCAACTTTAGAGGATGGGTATAGGTGATACTTGTATGGCTAGGTGTAGTATCCTGGATTTCCCTAGCTCCCACAGTTTCTTTAATATTGAGGTTCCTAAGTTCTTCTACTTCATTTGGTTCTTCTAGGTCCTTATCAACTTTGCATCAAGCTACCATTATTCTGACAGGGTTGTGGTATCGATTGGGCTGAATCAAATGGGAATGATCATAACATACCATTGGGCTTGATTTGGATTCATAAATTTTAGTAAATAACATCTTCGGAATCCTTTGAAGGACTAGGTGGAGCTCCGAAGTATTACTAGTAAAAGAAAAATATATGCAAAATTGGTCTTCTAGTGTCTACCACTAGCTCGTTTATCTCCTAGTATCTTCATGGATGTACCAAGTTTTTGGAATTAAACCTAATGAGTGGAAAAATAAGTGAAACCATACCTGAGATGGTACTTGCACAACTTTCCATTTCTTGATGCACTGCTCAACATGCATTCTAGGGTCAGACCTCCCATCGAACAATTGCGCTTCACAAAAATCCATGTTCGTCTCTATTGTCACTTGATCACTTCTGAGAAATCTGTATCGAACAACTCTCTTTGCATCCTCCCAATCTAGAAGTGAAGCTCTGTGAGTGGCCCACCACCTGGATGGGGTATCCTTCAAAGCTATGTCCATAGCTAATATCCTTTTCTCTGGCTCAATTTTTCTGTCTATATCAATGAGAAAGCTAATCAAATATGAAGTACCATCATATGTTGGTTGATCCCTCATATTGGTTCCAATCCATCTCGTTTCCTTGATAGTTGCGCAACATCTTGAAAATATTTCATATGAACCCTGCTACCAACAATCAAAATCTAGTTCTAAGTCCTCCTCCACTGACTGTATACTCCTCCAACTTACATATCCATCTGTAATTGGGTTGATATAATCTAGCCTCATCCACATTGTTACATTTTATAACTGGTCGATAACTTTTGATTCCATGTTATTATCCACTGTATCAGTATATTTGGGTCCCATATATGGATCTAAGGGTTGGATTACTTTCACTCCATCTTCTTCAAACGTCATAGTGTCACTCGTTAGTTCAATGATAGCATAATTGTCATAATCCCAATCAATTCCAAATAAGGAAAGGTAGGGGTCTTCATCTCCCATGATTTCAATGACTTCAAAATCAGTTATCGTTTTAACTCTTGCAACATCTACTTCGACATCTTCCAGCCTTCCTACTAGAAAAATGCAGTATTGATTTGCAATTCTCAACTGAATGGGGGAGTAAACTAACTGAGGTTTCCCTAGAGCTTCCCAAATCCTTTTAGGTAAGATGTTGACATATGAGCCTAAGTCTGGCATGACATATTTAATTTCAAAGTTGTCTAACTAGGCTTCCAACCTAAATTATTTTCCAGTTCACACCTTCCTTCTTTGTATTCTCTGTGTATTATTATAAGGGAGGCTATTAATTATCTTAGTCTTTGGGGCTCCCTCATCCCCCGGGATTAAGTGCAAGGTTTTCTGAAACTTCTTAGAAAGGCGGTCATCTCCTAGGACCTCAAAGAATAATTGAAGAGGTTGATTATATTTTGGTACTGGTCCTAGGGTCTTCTCGAATTTATAGGGTTTCGGGGTGCAGGAGGTGAGGCAGGAGCTTGAGAAGTCTTGGGTTGCAGGGTGACTTTAGGGGGGGGTTCTCTTACTTATGGAGTATATTCATCTTTAAATATTTCTACTGCATCTTTGAAAATTAAATTTTGTTTCAAAGGATCATACATGTTATCCTTGGGGGCTTCTTTCTGCATCTTGGGCTGATTGTCTGCATTTTCCCCAGTTTTTCTCCTCCATGAATTATGATGTCAACTTTAGGTAACCTTTCTTTAACTTCCCTTCTGAGTTCCTAGCCTATGAAGTTAACTCATGTTTGACAAGCCTGGTCCTCCCACTTTGCGATTAGATCTGTAACACCCCGGTCTTTTAGCCTTGTGTTAAATAATGTATCTTCTTAATCCATGAAAGGCCAGAGTGCCCAAACAATTGAAAGAGGCTAGTGTTCCTAGGAAATGTAATGTTTGATCATTATTAGTAATAAATACATCATTTGTTTCTAGAAGGACAAGGACAAGAGTTATAGGGGGCTCTGATTCCACAAGAGAGGGGGCTTGAGGGGCTAAGTATTTATTTTATATTTTATTTACCCATTTTTGTTTTAATGGAGAATAATAGTTACATGAGATTCTTGGGGGGAAGGCCAAGTGGTTCTTTAATTCCAAGAATTACATAAACCCATATTTGGTTTGTTGTGGGAGTTGCTTCTTCTTCACTCATTCTCTCATTCATGTTTCACTATTTGTTGCTCATTGTTCATACCTTTCACCCTATTCTCTCTCCATTCAATCTTTCACCCACTCATCTTTCCTCATTCTCATTTGGCTTTGGAAGGGAAAACAAATTGTTGAAGGGGAGCCATGGTTTCTTTGGCTATAGAGAATGTTGGTGTATTCCAACCATGAATTAAGGCCTGCATGTCTGATATTCTTTGGCTTGTTATCATCTTTTCTCACAACTGTGAATACTGAGAGTCCCAGCATGGATATTCTTGATCAGATGCACTAGATCCCTTGAAGGAGATGAATAGCCTGAGGGAATGCATGGCAAATAAGGGGGTCCATTCTCTTGGGTTGTGAAGGATGGGTAGAAGAGAGTTGGTGTACTTTGGATTGTTGTGGGTGTTGAGAATCCTGTGAGAGATTGAGTATTGACTAGTTTGGGAATTCGAGTGACACTTTGGAACCGTCCTTGTGGACACATAACCCTGGATCAAAGGTGAAATTGTTTTAGAGACTTGGAACAACAATGTATACGGTTGGGTGGAATGTCCTTGGTCTGCAGTAGTTGGTGATTTGTTTCATTAAAGATAAGTTCTCTCTGTTATGGTTTTATTTAATTGTGTATTTATTCTGTTGTGTATTTATTTATCTATGAATTCTATATCCATAGTGTGTATGATTGTTGGTTATTGTTGTGTATGACATATGGTTCATTTAATTTATGTTGTAACATGAATCTTGATCTACGCATATGAATACTTTATGCATATTTATTAATTAAAAGTTAGATCAGAAGTTGAAAGAAGTCCAGAAGTGGGCTTGAAGTGGTGTAGCATGGCTTGGGGGTGGTTGGGTATGTTACAGATTGGTATCAGAGCTTCTGGTTGAAACACCGGACTGGTATGCACCGAAACTGTTGGATAGGGTATTATGGTTAAGAATGATTATGTCCTTGAAATTTTAAATCTCAACAGAGATAGCATTGTAGATATTGCACAGAATCAAAAGCATTGTGCAAACAGTGATCCTTTGTAAAGGATCATAGAATCATGATCGTTCCCTTTTGAATTCAGGAGCGATCACCACCATGGAATCAAGGAGTTCTATATCGTTAGATCAAAATATGGGTAAATGAGGACCATCAGATAAAGGTGAAACCATAGACTGGGAGAGATTAAATCACAGCCATTATATCGAGCCTGTCGATTGTCATCCGTTGATCGAAGACAAGAAGGGGATGAAAAACTATGGAACTTCGTCACTTCGGTAATTTTTGGGAGACAGGGAAGAAGATTGAAAAAGGTCGAAGTCATGAAGTCCCACCGGTCATCCAATATGATAAGAGGATCGGGTGAAATATTAGTCGTTAGTTAGGGTTCTTCGACATTGACCACTTTGGGAAGTTTAACTCTGGGAGAATCAAACCCTTTTAAAACTTTTATAACCTAGAGTCTTAGAGTGTCAAAGTACCGAAGTCCCATCAACCGTTAGATCAAGGGAAGGGATTTAGAAGTAATGTTGACCATCGGATTTAGCATTGGTGGAAGGATAGCAAAGTTTCAGAACTTCAAAAATTTGTGAGTCTGACAATTATTGGAGAATGGGGAAAGCCCCAAAGTGTCGAAGCCCCAAAGTGCCGAAACCATGAGGTGTAAAGTTGTCATCATGAAATCACGTAGGCCATCAAATATGGAGTAGAGAATCTGGATCGTCCATTTTATGGATGATGCGTCATAGGCCACGTGGAAGGCGTGCCATGTGGGGGCACATGTCACCCAGATTCAATACCTTTTGGACCCTAACCTACTCATTTTTTAGTGACACATGGCGCACATTCCATGGGTCAACATCTCTATAGGTGACATCATCATGCCATGTCATCTCTAGGAGTATGGCCTCCTGGGGTGTTCAACATCTCTACCAATGAAAGTCTCGAAGACCAAAGTCGTGAATTCACACAGATCGTCGATCTAAGATCCCTTCGGGACCTTTCTCAACCGTTAGATCAAGTAGTGGAAGGATGGCCTAAGTACTTAGACTAATATCACTCTTGGGGAGTTGAGCGACTTGGGAGTTGTAATGTCCTAGAGTCCTAGAGTACTGAAGTCCCAAAATGAATAAGGATCATCCATCCCAATGCTTGATTAAGTCTTGGCCATTGGATCAGCAGTGGAAGGCTAGGGTAAGTACTTTGACGAGTATCACTCTAAGATAGTTGAGAAACTTGGGAGTTGTAATGTTTCAAATTCCCGGAGCACCGAAGTCCTGAATTGATTAAGGTTGTCCATATTCACACCTAATTAAGTCGCGCGACCGTTGATCTTATTGAATCCTCTTGATGGGGTGAGATCATCTAGTCGATAGGAGATCATATCTTGACCGTCTGATCTGCTAGTAGATTTATTGAAATGGATTCGACAAAGTTTAACTCCAGGCCAAGTTGGAGATTGAAAAGGGAGAATAGCTGAAGACCGAAGTCTGAAGGAATTGGTCCCAGCGTAGATCTCATGAAAAGGTAAAGGGGGTCAATTCGAGGCTAAAAATGATATGGAAGTAACCAATCCCTTAGACACTGTTTTCAAGCAAGCTCCTATGTAGAAGAATACAAAGGAAGGTGCTAAAGACTCAATAAGCCCATAATTTTGAGTTGTGGCCACATGAAAAATGGTTTGAAGGAAGCACATGTGTATAATTTGAATTATGTACCAGCTAAAGGATAACATGGAAGTGTTATAATATGGAGAATGATAATATATTCTTCATGAATTGAGAAGAAAAAGGACCTGTAGCATTATTCAACATTTTTTTTTTAATATGCATAATTCTAACAAAATGGTGGCTTGCACATTTTGCAAAATTAGGGGGTGTAAACATATCATTTCAAAATGCATATTCAAGAAATGGAAGAAGAAGAGGGAGCTTTTAGCCATGATAAAAATGCCACAGGGTAGAATATCAGTATTGGTAATGCATAGTCAGAATCCAATAAACACTAGGCTAGAGGGGAGCAAGAAACATTGATAGAGACTATGAGAAGCCTGAAAATAGAAGTACATAGCTACAAAGAAGAGAATGAGAAATTGATAAGAGAACAAAATCAGATAAATTCTCAAGTGATGAAAATATTAAATTAGTTGTAGAGGCAAACAAATAATGGATCAAACTCAAAACATGAGGAAGAGGGAAGATGTCATGACAGAAGAGATGACCACAGAAGAACTGGTTATTCAAGAAGTGATATCAGAAATCATAGGCATCACTCACCTCCCTATTTAGCAAGGAAATTTTATGCATCTAAATATTCCATAAGTATCCCAGAGGTGTCTCTTATTAGGCACCAAAGAAGAAGACATGAATTGTACAATTTACAAGGAGATTCGAGGAAGCTTAAGGCACCATCCTTTGATGGTGAAAGAGAAAGGGAAGACTATACTGAGGCAAGGTTTCTTGGACTTAGAAGGTATTTTCAATTGCATAACTACTCATCAAACCTAGAACACAGAATTGCCACATGTCATTTACATGGGAAAGATTCTATATGGTGGGATCAGCTAAAGCAATTTGAGTACATTAATGAAAATAGGATCACTTGGAAGCAGTTCAAGAAATATTTTCAGAAGGAGTACCTTTCGGAACACTTCTATCATGATAAAATGCAGAAGTTCTTTGAAATTAGACTGGGAAGCATGACCATGACAGAGTATGAAAAGAATTTATTTGGGTTGCTAAAGTATGTGGGGTTTATAAAATATGAGAAGGTGAAAGTACATAGGTTTTTAAGTGGATTTCCATCCTTTTATAAAGATAAGATTCAAATTGATGAACCTAGGAATTTGAATGAGAGAATCAGGAAGGCTAATTACATGTATGAGCAAGGCAAGGGCAAAGAATCCATGTAGAAATCTTGGAAGGATAAGAAGAAGGAGAAATCTTATCAGAGGAAGAAGGGATTCAAAACTCCTTTGAATATAAATAGCCCTAATAAAAATCATCAATAAAAGTATGCTAAGGATGAATCCAAGAGAGAAGACTTCTTGGGAAAAAGGGGAATACCACTAATCCAATGTTGGGGATGAAAATAATATCACATGGACAATAATTTCCCTCACAGAAAGGACAAAGTGAAGACCTTGCACAACATCCAAGAGGCTACAACAGTAGAAGACATGGGAAGAATTTATGTAGCCTTAGATGATCTACAAGCAGAGTACTAATCAAATATGATCGAGGTGGAAGGTAAGATCATGTTGTCCCTTGACCAAGTTTTGAGGATCCTTGGTCATGTTTGAACTATTTTTGGGACTTCGACAGGCTGTCGAAGGCAGAGCGAAATTCGAAGCGGAGATCGTGGGATCTCAGCCCCTTTTAAGGGATTTTTTCATTTTGGGCTTATGTAACAGGTATGGGGATGTCATCCCATGGGTTTACCCATGTTTAGTTCCGATCTTGTAATGTATAAATAGATTTCTAGGTGATGTAAGAAGGGGGACATCTATGTGATGCTAGGTGCTATGTGCAAGTGGTAATTGTAATTTCTTTGTGCATACTTTGTAAGACTTGCAGAGCTAAGTGCAAGTGATTGTAAGAGACTATGGAAGGCTTTGTGTTGTAAATCAAGGAAGGAGGATCTACCGAAGTGCGAAGATCTCCTGTCCTCTGCGAAGAAAGATCTCAAGGCTATGTGCATGTAGAAGATTGACAGAAGACAATAAAGAGAAGAAGAATTGGTGGACATAGCCCCAGGGAGGGGGTGAACCACGTATATAATGTGTTGTGGTTGATTTGTGCATTTTGGGTGTTCTCTTGTTTATGTGATTAAATGCTTAGTGCATTGATGTATGTTATATGAATCTGATATGATAGCTTAGTGCTGAATAATGTGAACGAATGCTAGATATGACCTATGTCAATGTGCTTAGTTCTTGATTATATTGGATCTGTGTGAATACTGCATCATTCTGTTATTAGGGTTTATCTGCACTGTAAGCTAAAGGTGAATATTGATGAACTGTAACTACTAAGTGCTCTCTTAAAGTGTTACAATCACATATCTGTGTCCCATCTAAGGTTATAGACATCGAAGTCCTGCAACCATCCCTGCCTCTACCTCGAGTGAGACTTCATCTACTTTGGAGGTGTTACCGAAAGGGTTGGTAGTTAGGATTTTGTTGGTACGTTGTTGTCACGTTGAACCCTGGGTATGCCCCTGTTCCAACAAATGGTTATGTTTCTGGGACTGGAACTGTGATTACTGAGAACTAAAGAAAAGAGAAATCTTTGTGCGTAGATATGTTGCCCTAGTGCGCAGTATTATACTTGACCTGTGAAGCTCTATGCCAAGAAGAAGACTTAGATCTAAAGAAAAGAGGTAAGACCTGAAATATTTGTGCTCTGATAAAGGTAAGAACAGTGAAAAGTTTTGATTGAAAAAGTAAGATAAGTGGAAATTTTTGTTTCAAAAGTATGGATCTAGGTATGTTTGATAAAAAAATTCCTAGCTTGAAAAGTAGGGCACAGGTAGATGAAATAAGGTTTGATATGAGTAGATCTGACAAAAATAGTGAATTATATGTTATTCCTATGCATAGAAAGAATGTTTGGACTAACAAATGGATGCAAGATCCTAGAAATAATTTTTTGCAGGTTAGCTACTATCCTAGTGTGCAGTACAAAAAAGGTTGGGGATCCTTTCAAAGAAAAATAATATTAACCCTTTGTTACAGTTGCAGAAGACCGGGACATCTTGCTAAGGAATGCCCTGGTAGAAGACCTAGTTGTATTTGTTATAAAGCTATGGATCATGAATTTTTAGATTTACCTAGAATGATTGCTAAGCTTGACAGAATGAATATGAGACAAGAAAACCCCGAGGAAGGTTACGAAACTGAGACCATGGAAGAACCCCAGAAAGAATTAGAGAATGTATTACTACAAATGAAAGAAACCCTAAATGATCACAGAAAAATCAACTTATCAGAGATCTTCAAAGAAAAAGAATGCATAGAAGAAAGAATAAGAGACTTTGACATTGACTGTGTTCTGGATGAAGAAACACAGGTGAATATCATGACAGAAATAACTTGGGAAACTTTAGGAAAGCCTGTTATGATTCCTTCATTGGGATTAATAGGATTATTTAGAGAAAAGTTGATAACCCTATGTGGAAGACTCACCCAGATATCTATGAGTGCTCATGGAACTTCGACAGAGAAATATTTTGAGATTGTTAAATTTATTGAGAACAACGCCTCATTTGCTATATTACTAGGAAAACCTTGGATTGAAAAGGATTAGGCCAGAATAAAAGAGGAGGAATTCTTAGAGCAGAAGAAGCAAGAATTAAAATATTTCATGACTAGGAGGATAGCACACTTGATTGAAGAACAGGAGAACAGATCAAAGCTACTTAGAACCAAAAAATTGGATGTCAAAGTTAAAAGAACACAAGAAGATGCACCGAAGATTGAACTGCCTACCCTAGAGAGAGAAGGCGTATTACTCTCCGACCCTATGAAAGAATCTCAATAGCGCGAAGTTACTATGCCAAAAGGAGATAAGAATAAGAATGGAAAGAGGAATACCAAGACGAAGATCATCGGGAAGAAGGATAGAAAACTCAATAAGAAGAAAGAAAAGATAGAAAAGTTACAGAAGGTCCCAAAGGGGACTTCACAGAGGGAAGGTTTGCAAGACTGGAACTTCGTCGAGATATCAAAACAACAAAACATGGCACTTCGCCATGTCGAAGAATTATAGTCATTGAAAGCATTATAATTGTTAGCCCGATGACCTGAATGGTTAGAAAAACAGTAATGGCTCGAAGACTTGCCATCATACCATTGGGACCGCACCGTAATGGATAGAACAACATTGATGAAGACCTCTCATTTGTTGGATAGATCTGTTACATCATGTTTACTTAGTTCGTTGATTGTTGCACCGAGAACACTTTTGTGAATTGTATCCAAGACAAATCATTGCTACCGCATTGTGTTTATTGAGATCGACACCTATTCCATTGCATTGCACACTCATTCATCCACTCGAGTTATCCAATATAAGTGTGCATGTTAGATGAGCTCATCCCCATAGAGAAATCCATTGAAGAAGTTCTCATCGATCTCATGGTTGAGAAAGTAATGTATGCAAGTATTCAAGCATCATCAAAAAGAGGATTGCAAGCCTCTTCGTTGACTGCTCACGGATCCGTACCATCCCGACCGGCAGCAGAGAAGAGAACCAAGCACAGAGATGACCTAGACAATGCGAAGTTAATCTCGACCATCTTACTAGACTACATCCTGCCTTTGGTCAGTGCAGTGAGTCGTGACAGTGTCCTGAGGGACTTTGATTACACCATGGTTACTGTGTACCTCCCGAAGGGGATATGTGCAGTTAGAACACAGCAGGATAATATCGCGACGTTGAATTTCAATGAATTCAACCTAGGAGACTGCAAGAACCATAGTATTCTCACTCCTTACAAGTACTTGACCAGGACGAAGGGGAAGAACTTGAAAATAATCCCCCAACCATGGACTATGAACCTCATGTAGCCCACCCTCTTGAATGTAATGAATATTCCGCACTTTGGAAGGCACCAGGAGGTTAACGCATATGTTAAGATCCTACTCTCATGTTACCATGGAGGCTACCTATGGCTAGAGCGACGCATCACAGTCGATCCTACACTGATCCATAGGATCACCGGATTGAGCATGAAGGGACCCGACCCACAGGACTTCTACCCAGGAAAGGCTACAGATCGCGCATTGGCATAGAATATCAAAGACACATATGGCGATGTAGAAAAGGGGGCGAGTGCCTACAAGGTAGATTCCATCCAAAATGGAGCAATGCGCATTGCCTACCAGCTAATCGTAGGAAATATTGTAAGAAAGAACATACCTACATAGGTCACAAGATTCGTTGTTGACCTCGTCGGGAAATATGTAGAAGGACTCCATATGAACTGGGCGAAGTACTTGGTCAACCAGCTGGAATTAGACTTTTGCGAAGCTCAAGATCAGGGCTATGAGTTCCAATTTAGCTGGCTCCTGATCCTCATCACATTTACTGCTTGAGAGATGCCGAAAGGTGCGACCTTCCAGGACATTGAGTCATTTGAGCTGCCCACTGAGAAGTTCACCACGCTCTGGTACTCAAGCGATATGGGAAAATAGTGGCAGTCGAATGCGGTATTCCACACATACTATCTCCAACTGAGGAAGGTCATCAAAGTTTTCCCTCACATGACGCCAAACACCCTGTACCAGTTCATACCTCTCATGAAGTTTCACACAGATTGGCACTTCATCTATATCACTACGCAAGAAGACGAGCATAAAGAGGAGCTCCAGTCATACAATAATCTCACAAAGGAGGGCCTCGAAGAGATAACCAAGGACTGTTCTACAGATATCATCATCCTCACTAACCCTACAGAGATGTTTGATCCCGAACTTGACAGCTCGGAGGCCACTCACAAAGAACACAACACACCTGGAACTAGCAGAAGAAAGAATACTGAAGAAGTCCAAGACTTGAGTAACGCATCGGAAGAAATTGCTTCAGTATCACTTGGCCGAGGGGGTGATGATGAAGTAGAAGATAAAAATGGCAGATAAGATCAGCAAAAGCAAGGTGAAGTAACATCGCCTAAGGATCTTGTTGATGAGGTTGATCCCTTGAAGAAAAGGAATGTTTCCCCCACAAAACCACTTCCCGAAAGAAATCTAGAGCCACCTTGACTAAGATGTAGACTGTTCTCACTGTAGATGACTTCGACTTCATCATCAAAGCTATAGTAGATGCCTTGAATGACATCTTGTAGAAACATGAAGCCAAGTAGGAGGATATGTACGATAGAATCAAGGTTGAACTCATAGGGGTATAGTAGGCCCTTCAATCCAGCCACGCAGTATCCACTGCGCCCCCACCATCAGAAGAACCAGAGTTGGGAGATGAGCCTTCCAAACTCCACATACTAGCTGATGATACCGAATCTCACCTTCATCGAGCACAAGATAAGAAATACCAGGCCATAGTAGCCATGAAACAAGCCCATGATGAAATGGTAGAGAAATGTCAGGTTTCACAAAAGGATAAGGAGGACCTTCAAGACAAGTTTGAAGAAGAGAGGGTGCAGGCCAAGCAAGAAAAAGAACAGTTGTTCACAGAACATCTTGGAGTCAAAGAAACAGTCGATAGAGCACTTCACTTTGTGATGGGCTTAGAGCCAAAGGCAGAATACCGAGTGGAGCATAAAGTATTGCAACTCATGGAATCTATCTAGTAGCTACAACAAAGAATAGTAGACTTAGAGCTATGAACAATGCATAGCACTCCACCGGATGTACGAGATCAAACAGAAGCAACTGCTCAAAGCGTAGTTGAAAGAATCAACTCCCTTGCCATGGAATGTAAACAACTAAGTGATCACAGTGCCCAGACTTATGAGCGACTCACTGAGGATTTTGAATTAAAGGCACTGGAGTCACAGCTCTAGGAGGTAAAGAAGTAATTCAAAACAGTACAGGCACAGTTGAAGCCCATATCAACCATTTAGAGGATGAAGCAATCCCAAGAACAATGCACTGCTCAAACGCAGGTCCACACCATTCAGAGCAAAGTCATGGAAGTGAGTCAGAGGCTCCAACCAATACAATATGAGGCTTGCCAACTATTCACAAAGATTGAAAGCTGAGGAGAAGAACTGGAGCAGGTCATCACTGCAACTGAAAAAATCTTAGAGGGACCTGTCAACGAAGCAATAATCCAAGAGTTCGTCGAATAGGAGGTCGTTACACAGCAACAGGTCGAAGCAGCTCGAGGATTTCGAAGTAGAGATACCCAGACCATAGTGACTTGGGATGAGTCACAGGTGAGTGTTGGGGGCATGTTGTCCCTTGACGAAGTTTTGAGGATCCTTGGTCATGTTTGACCTACTTTTGGGACTTCGACAGGCTGTCGAAGGTAGAGCGCAAGTCAAAGCAGAGATCGCAGGATCTCCACCCCTTTTTAGGGATTTTTGGGTTTTGGGCTTATGTAACGGGTATGGGGATGTCGGCCCATTGGTTTACCCATGTTTAGTACCGATTTTGTAATGTATAAATAGATTTGTATAGGTGATGTAAGAAGGGGGACATCTATGTGATGCTAGGTGCTAAGTGCAAGTGGTAATTGGAATTGCTTTGTCCATACTGTGTAAGACTTGCAGAGCTAAGTGCAAGTGATCGTAAGAGACTATGGAAGGATTTGTGTTGTAAATCAGAGAAGGAGGATCTAGCGAAGTGCGCAGATCTCCTGTCCTCTGTGGAGTAAGATATCAAGGCTCTGTGCATGTAGAATATTGACAGAAAATAATAAAGAGAAGAAGAATTGGTGGACGTAGCCCTAGGGAGGGGGTGAACCACGTATATCCTGTGTTGTGGTTGCTTTGTGCGTTTTGGGTGTTCTCTTGTTTATGTTATTAAATTCTTAGTGCGTTGATGTATGTTAGATGAATTTGATATGATAGATTAGTGCTGAATAATGTGAACGAATGTTAGATCTGACTTATGTCAATTTGCTTAGTGCTTGATTATATTGGATCTGTGTGAATACTGCACCGTTCTTTATTAGGTTTTATCTGCACTGTAAGATAAAGGCGAATATTGATGAAATTTAACTGCTAAGTGCTCTGTTAAAGTGTTACAATCACATATTTGTGTCTCAGCTAAGGTTTCAGGCATCATAGTCCTGCAACCACCCATGCCTCTACCTCGGGTGAGACTTCATCTGCTTTACAGGTGTTGCCTAAAGGGTCGATAGTTAGGGTTTTGTTGGTGCGTTCTTGTAGCATTGAAACCTGGCTCTGCCCCTATGTCGATAGATCATTAATCAACTTGTTTCTATTTTAATTGATTCAAGATCAATTCATTGTTACATTGATCCTAAAATAGTGGATAGATTATGTTTGGAGAAAAGTAAGATTGAAAAATCAAGTTTGGTTCAACTAGCCACTGGAACCAAAAGGAGAATCCATGATAGAGTAAGAGGTTACTCCATAAGTCTTAATGGTGTGAATACTAATGTTGATCTAAATATTATACCATTGGGATGTTATGATATTCTTATTGGAATGGATTGGTTGGACAAGTATCATGTTGTCCTATATTTTCATAACAAGACATTTACATGTCTTGATGAAGAAGGAAAACAGAGCACTGTGAAAGGAGTTCCAAGACCCATCTCTATAACGGATATTTCAGCCTTACATATGAAGAGATGTTTCAGAAAAGAATATCAATTGTATGCACCCCATGTGGAGGAGACAAAAAAGACAAAGGGGCCAAGCCTTGAATAATTTTTGGTACTACGAGAATTTGAATATGTATTCCAAGAAATACCAGGGTTGCCACCAAAGAGGGAGATAGATTTATCTACTGATTTAGTGCCAGGAGTTGCTCAGTATAAAAAACACCTTACAAAATGAGTACATCAAAATTAAAGGAATTACAAATGCAATTGGAAGAATTGTCGAAGAAAGGGTACATACGTCCAAGTGTTTCACCTTGGGGAGCACTAGTACTTTTTGTCAAAAAGACAGATGGAACTTTGAGGCTATATATTGACTTTAGAGAACTGAATAAATACACTATAAAGAACCAGTACCCTCTACCCAGAATTGATGACCTCTTTGATCAACTAAGAGGGGAAAAGATATTTTCAAATATAGACTTGATATCGGGATACCATCAGGTAAGAATCAAGGAAGAAGACATCAATAAGACAACCTTTAGAACCAGGTATGGGCATTATGAATTTGTAGTGGTTCCATTTGTATTTTCCAATGCACCAGTTGTCTTTATGTGCTTATTGAATGGATTTTTCAGAAATTACTTGGATAAGTTTGTCATAGTATTCCTAGACGACATACTCGTTTATTCTAAGTCAAAGGAAGAGCATGAACATCACCTAAGATTGGTATTGAAAGTGTTTATGGAACATCAGTTGTATGTCAAGATTAGTAAGTTTTCTTTTTACCAACATATCCATTAATTGGGGTAGGGATGATTTTAAGGATGGAAATTTATTTTAAAATGTAGAAACCTTGGCGAATCTTACTAATCCTTCATATGTCAACTATAAATGTTTGGCGATATTTTTGTAAAAATATTCAAATTTCTAAGTATTTTATATAGTTTTTATAAAATTTTGGTGATTTTTAAGGTAAAATAATTTTATCCTATAGAATTTGGGCAAATCATTTTTAAAATAGTGAATCTCGTTTTTGGAAAAACCATGGAAAATTAGCCCATGAGAAAAATTTAGCCCCTAAAATCATCCCTAGAGCAAGCTATAGCAATAGATCCAGAGAAGATTGAAGCCATTAGAGGATGGTCAGCACCCAAGAGTGCTTCAAAAGTTAGATATTTTATGGGATTAGCTGGTTACTAAAGAAGATTTATAGCAGGGTTCTCTAAGATTTCTCATCCCGTCACTTCTTTGTAAAATAAGGGAATTAAATTTGAATGGACAACAGAGTGTGAAGAGAACTTTAATCTATTGAAAGAGTTACTTACTAGTGCTCCTATTTTAAGGATTGCTAACCCAAATGAAAGTTTTGTGGTATGTACAGATGCATGCAAGGAAGAAATTGGTGGAGTCCTCACTCAAAATGGACATGTCATTGGTTATGAGACCATAAAGCTTAAAGAAAATGAGAGGAACTATGCCACACATGAATTGGATCTTGCTTCCATTGTTCATGCATTGAATATGTGGAGGCATTATCTCATAGGGAAGATATTTGAATTAAGAACAGACCACAATGGTCTAAAATATATTTTTTAACAATCATCTTTGAATGCCAGGCAGACAAGATGGCTGGAATTTTTAAGTGAATATGATTTTGACATCAAGCATATCAAAGGAAAAGAAAATAAAGTTGTTGATGAAATTAGTAGAACATTACCTCTCATGAATGCTACAAGCATCATCCAAATTTAAAGAGAAGAATTTTAGATGATGTTGTCATAGATCAGCATTACCAACATGTAAGAGAAAGCTTCCAGCAAGAAAATGTACAACATAAAATTAAAGAATATGAGATGAAGGAAGATGGATTACTTACGCATAAAAATATAATTCATATTCCTAGTTCCGGGGAACTTAGTAATTTGGTATTAAAGGAAATGTGTAATGTTCCATATGTCGGGCATCCTGGTTACCAGAAAACAATTGCAGCAATAAGAAGTCAATTCTTTTTCCCATGAATGAAAAGAGATGTTGTTGATTACATTGTCAGATGTATGGAATGTCAGAGAGTGAAGGTTTAGAATAGGCACCCAATGGATTTTCTACAACCATTACCAATCCTAGAGAAGAAGTGGGAAGTGGTAACCATTTATTTAAAAACTAAATTTTCGACAACAAGACAACATGATTCAATCATGGTAGTGGTTGATAAATTGACAAAGGATGCTGATTTTGTTCTTGTAAAATCGACTCATATAGAAGCTAATACTGTAGAAATTTACATGAGGGAGATTGCTAGGTTGTATGGGATACCTAAGACAATTGTCTCGGACAAAGATACAAAGTTTATTTCAAATTTCTGGAGGGGATTGTTTAAAGGATTTGGTACAAATATAAACTTTAGCACAACATACCATCCACAGTCATATGGGAAGACAAAGAGAGTCAACCGAGTAATTGAATACATGTTGAGAATGTATGTGATGGATAAGCCATCTAAGTGGGAAGATTACTTGCACTTGGTTGAGTTTTCCTATAATAATGGGTATCAAGATTCATTGAAAATGATCCTATTTGAAGCTTTGTATGGTAGGAAATGAAATACTCCAGTGAGTTGGGAAAACCCAACAGATAGAGTGGTACTTGGGCCAGAATTGCTCAAGGATATGGAAGACTAGATGGTTAGAATTAAGAAGAATTTAAAGGAATCTCAAGATAGATAGAAAATTTATGCAGATAAGAACATAAAATCTAGAGAATTTAAAGTGGGGGAGCATGTTCTTTTAAAATTGAAGACCAAGAATATCTCTTTGAAGTTGGGTAGTTGTAAAAAGCTAGCAGCCAGATTCTGTGGTCCATTTGAGATATTGGAAAGAATAGGGCAAGTTGCACACATTCTTGCATTACCTACTTCCATGAATGTGCATAATGTATTTCATGTATCTTTGCTAAAAAAATATGTACATGATCCTAAACATGTTATTGATTGGCATCTGACTCAGGTAGAGACATAGGGAGACTTTCAGGTCCAACCAATGTGAATATTGGACATAAAAGTCAAAATGCTCTGGAATCGAGTTATAGAGCTAGTAAAAGTCCAGTGGACTTGCTACACTCCTGAAGATGCTACTTGGGAGCATGAAGATGCCATGCGGGTAGAGTACCTACAACTTTTTGAATAAATTTTGAAATTTGTTTTTTTTTTTAATATGNGGGGGGGGGGGAGGAGGATGTAACACCCTGGGTTTTGAGCCCCATATTAAAAAATGTATTTTTTTAATCCATGAAAGGACATAGTGATCAAACAATTGAAAGAGGCTAGTGTGCCTAGGAAATGTAATGTTTGATCATTATTAATAATAAATACATCACTAGTTGCTAGATGAACAAGGACAAGAGTTATAGGGGGCTATGATTCCACAAGAGAGGGGGATTGAGGGGATAAGTATTTATTTTATATTTTATTTACCCATTTTTGTTTTAATGAATAATAACAGTTACATGAGCTTCCTGTGGGGAAGGCCAAGTGCTTCCTGAATTCCAAGAATTACATAAACCCATATTTGTTCTATTGTGGGGGTTGCTTCTTCTTCACTCATTCATTGTTCATTTTTCATTGTTCATTGTTCACACCTTTCACCATGCTCTCTCTCCATTCACTCTTTCACCCACTTGTCTTTCCTCATTTGTGTTTGGCCTTGGAAGGGAAAACGAATTGTTGAAGAGGAGCCATGGTTTTGTTGCCTACAGAGACTGTTGGTGTATTCTAGCCATGAATTAAGGCCTACATGTCTAAGATGATTTGGCCTATGTTCATATTTTCTCATAGCTGTGAATCCTAAGAGTCCCAGCATGGATTGATTAGATGCATTGGAGCCCTGGAAGGATATGGACATCCTGAGGGACTTTGTGGTAGAGAAGGGGGTCCATTCTCTTGGGTTGTGCAGGCTGGGTAGAAGAGAGTTGGTGTACTTTGGATTGTTGTGGGTGCTGAGAATCCTGTGAGAGTTTGAGTGTTGACTAGTTTGGGAAGTCTAGTGACACTCGGGAACCATCCTTGTGGATTCATAGCCCTGGCTCGGGGGTGACATTGTTGTTGATACTTGGAACAACAATGTCTATGGTTGGGTGGAACGTCCTTAGGCTATATCCAATTGGTGATTCGTTTCATTAAAGATAAGTTCTCTTTGTTCTATTTTTTTTTTACTTGTATATTTATTTCGATGTGTATTTATTTATCTATGAATTTTGTATCAATAGTCTACATGCTTGTTGGTTATTTTTGTGTATGACATATGGTTCATTTCATTTATGTTGTAGCATGAATCTTGATCTATGCATGTGAATACTTCATGCATATTTATTAATTAAAACTTATATTAGAAGTCAAAATAATTCCATAATTTGGCTTGAAGTGGCGTAGCCTGGCCTAGGGGTGGCTGGGTACGTTACAAGATATGGGCATTCTTTAGTTGCATGGGAATTAGTTCTATAGTGGGAACACCATAGTCGTCTCGGATGGGGACAGTCTATGGCCATATGTCCTTGTTCATCGCAATTGTAACATCGACCTGGTCCTCTTCCTCCATTCCTCCCTCCTCTAAATCCTCCTGCACCGACACTTCCCCGACCTCTTCCCAACCCTTGGGGTGTTTTGTTTATCCTAAATGCAGTTCGTTCCAATATGTCGGCAAGTGCATCTAATTCCCTACATTAGTTTGTAACATGTGTCGTGGACCCAAAAAAATCACAATGTATTGTATTGGGCACTAGTGAGTACTTCTACAGGATGGGGCAGTGTCTTGGTCCATGCCCCTGAGTTCGACATATTTCATAGTATTCAATTGTCTAAGTGGTTTGGTCACTTGGGAAAGCGTTGTATTGAACTAGTGCATGAAATGGAGGAGTTGTTGATACTTGCACAACTCCTCCGATTAGTCATGTAGGGGGGTGGTATATTCCCCTTATCCGCGGTCATGTTGGCTTGAGTAGCGTTAATTCCTAGATATTTTCCATGAGTACAGATATATGTCCTTAGAGATTCGACATGTGTGAATCTACTGGAGGTCTGGTTATCCTCAGGCTCCCTAGGTGTCCCTCCATAGCTTCAATCTTCATTGATTGTTCCAAATCCTCTTTCAATGTGGCTATTCTCTGTTGCATCAAGGGGATTCAACTCAAGGGTAGAAACCCTTGGATGTACCATTCCTTTTGATGGTGTTCATGAATTGGGTGTGTCAATATCCCAATAGACTCCTTAAACTTTTGATTCTATTCCCATGCAGACTCCCCCTCTCTCTGTTGAATCTCATGCAACTCAGAGAGAGCTTGTTGTTCTAAATGAGGTATCTTGAATTCGTTAATGAATTTACGATGCACCTGGTCAAGGGTAAAGGCATGTCCTTGTACCCCAGGCTCAATAGCCTTCATGTACCATTTGAGGGTGTGGCCCCTCAAGGTAGTCTAGAATTCTACTAACTTGTTCGCATCCAAGGTCCCTCTGAACCTCCATATGGCCTCACATAGAAACCAATGTTTTTCTATGTCCTCATCCCCTTTTCCCCAAAATTCTAGGTATCGATAAATTGATCATTCTATATTGCTAACCATTTTCAGTGTTCTTGTTCCTATCAAAATAAATCCTAATGGCCCTGGTTGCAATTTACCAGGAGACCCTACTCTCCTCCCACTGGTTACGGTTGTGGGTCTTGTTGAACTGACTGAATCCAACAAAATAGGATTTTCATGAGTATGAGGTACTAATATTACCAAGGGTATTGAAGGCTCCTAGGGAATGGGCGACTCGGGGTTGGTTCCACTGACTTCTGGGCGGGTTTCTTTGATCTGGGGGGGTCTCGTTTTCTTGTACTGAAGCAACCTGCTATGCTTCGTGGTAAAATCCTCCTGGGATCAGGACCAAATCTTCTCTCTCTTCTGCAAGATATAGACCTCCCTCGTCCTCTCCTGCTTCTACACTTTCCTCATCTCATTCTCTCTCCATGCGACTATGTTCTTCCTGTGCTTCNCAATACTTTGAAATGCTTCACTTCTCTCTTTACCTTTCCCCTCCACCATTTCTCCTATGGAGGCTCTTCTCAGGGCGCGCTCACTTCTTGTTTTTTTATCTTCCCCCATATTTCAAAGAAATCGTTCCCCTTCTTAGGTCATGAACCTGCCCCAGAACTGCCCCACCCTAAGGGCATGGGTTTAGTCTGCCATCTAACATGGGGGAACAACTAGAATCCCCTCCTCCAGTACCTCCACCAAAAATACCTTAATCCAAAGGGGAATTTTCCTCAGCAATCTTCCCCATGCCCCTTTCTTGACTATTTCTTCAACTTGTGAAAAAGACTGGTGGTTCTCCATTACAACCTCGTTGATATAGCCTTCCAAAGACATGTCAACCTAGAAATCCACCACTCGATTGATCTAGTGATCCAGTTGATGAAGCTCTGCTAGCTTCTCTGTCTCCCAAGAACCAATTTATTTTACCCATTCTTTGAATTTTTGTGCTTCTTATAGATAATCTACCCACCGGAACAACTTTTCTAGGAATTCTACCCAGAAAGTCTCATACTGGTTGCTTGATCTTTCCAAGTAGAAGACAAGATCCTGAGCGGTGTCCCAGTTCAGGTTTTGTAACTCTTCTTACTTCAATATGAACACATCACACTTATGTTCCCATTATTCCTGAACATCATACATGTGGATCCATACAAGTATTCTCCCTACAGGTTCCCTTGTAAAATCAAGGACCCAACAACATAACCATTTTGTTGGCGCAAAGTTGTCAGACCAGGGTCCTGCGCAATTTACCAACAAAAGGGTACCGATGTAGTCTAGTGCACTGGAATTTTCATCTTTCCAAAAGGAAAGAAGTCTCACCTGAAGTGCAACCAAGACAAAAGAACTAAAGTAAGGGTAAGAATAATGTTATACATATCTGTAATTTGTCTATATTGTTACCATTCTAGCACAAGATAGATACTCAGTTCAGATCCTTAGCACATCATACACTAATACATAAGAACAGAACTATACAGAACATTAATAAGGGATAACAACATGTAATTCATAACATATAGCGCATAATAATATTTCAAAGATACAGAAAGTAAGATGAACCAGGAACATTTTCAAAATGTGATCTCCAATATCTTTATGTTATATTAGAAGTATTTGGATAATAAGCATTCATAAATTTACATTAGGCATCCATCCTACTCAATATAAGAGATCAGTAGATACATCTCATTATAATACTACAGTTGGTCACAATGAGTCTAGGATATTCCCTTCCTAATTACAGTCTATATCTGGGGTACAGATCCAATTCTTGCATCTCCCTATCTCTCACACACTTATTACAATACAGTACAATACAAAAGAGACACCCAAGAATAGAATCATCATCAAGAGAATCATCTTTACAATTGGATCCTTTCTTCCTCTTGAGAACCCATTGGCCCTCTTCTCTTGTTGATTATGTTTTAACTATGTTGGCTCAAAATTGATTATGCATTGGCTTCAGACTGCGTTCTGTTTCAACATATTGTTGTTGCGCATTTCCTTTTTCATCCTTATTCACATGTTTTGTTGTCTCTTTGATGAGTTTCACAACCTCTTTTATCAAAACAAAGGGCCCAAACAGTGCCTCTTCCATGTGCACTGTGAATACTTGACATCCTTTCCTTTAGATTTTCTTCAACTGCAATGCTGAAATTTCTATGATGATCAAATCTCTTGGAATTCCTAAAACTGATCTCAAGTTTCCTTGATCATCCAAGCAAGTGAATGCTTTATTTTAAAAATCCAAGACAGCATGTTTCTCATGCAACCAATCCATACCAATGATGTGACGTCCGTGGCCACCAACGGGTCGAGAAACATCACTCTGTAACATACTTTTTGCTGATACCAATTTGTAATCTCCTCGGCCATCAACCTATGGCAGGTAATGCTACCTCAAAAAAATATCATAATCTAATATATATATGTGTGTGTGTGTGTGTGTGTGTGTGTGTGTGTGTGTGTGTGTGTGTGTGTGTATCTAATGAAAATTTTAACCAGACATAAACATTATATTCATGCACATATTCTTGAGGAAGCAACAATAACAAATACAATTTTAATAGATGATTTTTGTTCTACTATCACACAACATAATGCAAAAATAATAGTAAGCCTACACATACAGTATATACAATATATCCAAACATTACTCATCAACTATATCACATGTACAATTACACAGCACGTAAATGAACATAGAATTGGCACTTATCTTTTAATAGAGGACCACCAACTACGTGCAGACCTTCCATGAACCTCCCATCCATAGACCACGTTGCTCATCACTATAAACAGTGGGTCACCCCTAATATGGGAATAAACTCCACAGGGTAAGGGATTCCTAGGCTAGGAAAGGTCAACAGGGAAGTTGCACAATTCAACAGGAAGGAATTCCTCCAACGAGCCACCTACACCCAAAACTCACAGACTCTCATTCCCCACATGCATGTCCCACCCCAGGAGTAAACACCTTCACTGTCACACAGTCCATCGGCTACTCCACCTCCCTTCGAGGGCTTTAGCAATAGATCGGATCAGGAATTCTCAGAGCTTTGTAGCTGCTACTGGACTCCCTCCAGGAGAACTCACTTCCTCATCACACTCTCTCACCTGGAGAGAGTTGCTCATAGGCCTAACAACTTGCTTCTTCAATCCATGGGCCTGACAACCCACTTCTTCACTCTCGCTCCTCAACACCTGGGCATGGTGATGACAGCAAAAGAAACTAAATGTGGGGCACAGTGAAACATAGGCAACCCACAAGGTGCAGGTTCATTAAGATATCGCTTTCATCTTGCGCAGAGGTTCAGGTGGTTGAGGTATTCGGCAATGGTGGACTGACTCACTACGTGACTGCAAAGTGCATGGGTGCATGGGTGAAAATGGGGTAACGAATGGCTAGAATGGTCAGAATGGCCAGCATGCTGAGAGTGAACTCCTGAGGAAATATGGCCATAATGGTCCGTGAACCCCCACAATGATGGAATTTCCCCCATAAGTCTGCATGCACCTAGTTTGACACATGGCTCTCTTAGGAGCTCGTCCCCCTCCACTTGGAGTTCGTTCCTCTCCCTCAAGGAACCTAGGATAAGTTAATATCCTCTTTACAACTTTTAGAATAATAATATATTATTCTATTAGGCTCTTAAGCTTAGCCCTTCTTTCCTAGACTCACAGCCTCCTCCCTTGCCCAAACTAGTGGAGTTTAGGCCCAAATAATCTTTCTTCGTGGTCGGTCTACACGCAGTGATGTTTTATATTAATAATATGAATATTTACATGCACAAAAATCAGGCTTAATAACCTTAGCATCTAGGATCTCTGGCCTAATAAACACATAAGCCTTCTAGCTTATTATAACTCGGCTCACTAGCCTATCAAACATGTTTACAATTCATAATTACAACTGGGGTTCTACTTAGGGATATTATAATCCCCTCCTCTTATTTTTGTGTTGTCCTCAATGCAACTTGTTTATACATATACAATTCAAAAATTCTTCAAAAAGCTCCAAGCTTTAGCTATCAGAAGCCTATTATGCACCTGGTGCTCTACTTTCAAGCACCAATTCTGGTGTTCATACTGCAACTGAAATTCAATTCCCTATTCCACAAAGTTGCTTCAGGAAATAATTCATCTCATTGTTCCTTATTGCATGCTTCAATTAAACCACATTGAAAGAATCTATTGGTTGTAGATCCACAATGTTCCACCCAGCCTTAGATCTCACTATTGATAAACTCTCAGCAAGGGTTATGATTTCATAGACATAAACACTCTACTCATGCACCTTTTGATTGAGAAGACCTTCCACCCCTGAGCAGGGCTATGACTCCATCAGGGAAATGGATTCCCAATATAGCCATGGTCCACACTCCATATCAACATGGTCTAGGCCAAGGTACCAAACCTCATTAGCACTCCAACCAATGGTCTTTCATTCCCCACATGCATTTACAACCCAAGGTAGTATGCACCTTCCTTCCAGGGCTCCATCATAGGCCAGATAGGAAATCTCATAGCACTATGGCTCCAGGAGTTTCAACTGCCTTCAAAAGTCTCCAAGTACCTTCCAGGCCTCTTACCAGGGAACCTATCCCCACACTTCTCCCTCCAGGGCTCCAGCCTTCTCCAAGGCAACCCAAGGTGAAGTGTACACACACCCAGATCCATCGAGGATCCATAGGGTAAGATCTGTTGTCTCCAATCAACATCTTCCCCAAGCTACTCTTTGTAGTCAACATTCCAACTTTAATCAATATCATCTCATCTGCATCACCCACATGCAGTTATCATGAGAGAACATAAAATAATTCATTTAGGAACTCAAACTTAGTTTAAAAGGGAATTCAAATTTTCCCCAAAACATGAGATTCTATTTCATAATTCTTCTTGTTTGTTGCCATGTTAGGAGTGCAGCCTTCCTTCTGGTTTTCTACAAGAACCAAACTGCATACCATTTTTCCTGCAATGCTTCCTCTTGCATACATCCAACAATTGTCAGTATTTCTTGTAAATCATAATTCAATTGTAATATGTACAGAACCATATGCAGTGATCTTGGAATTGCCTGCACCTATAAATGCAATCATAATTACCAAACAATTTAATAAAATAGAATGACTCATCATTCTATGCATATGCATGTTCATAATTAATATCTGTAAGTTCATTACTTCTTCTTTTTTTAACAGAATTTTTTTTTGTAGTCAATGCTTACGTGACTACTTGACTTGCAACTTTTCTGTTGCAATATCTAACAACTCCTAAAATGTCCTCAAATTCATGATTTATCAACATTACAGTTGTTAGTAACAATTATTTCCATGCAATAATATATATTCATGTACTTAAAATACACATTCAACAAATGCATTCAAGTATACAATTCTATCACTTACTATGCATGCGTGCAATTCTCAATGCATATTTATTCAATGCACCTTGCACTGAATTACATAATGCTCTTTATCTCAGTCATGTATCTCACCATCCATAAGTTGGAATTCTGTCCAATGTCCTGACACATTCCCCACACACTTCCTATTGTTTTCCCAATTAATTTGATGCCTTCCTTTTTGACCCGAACACTACACCAAGAATATAATTATGTGGTGTTCATTAGTGTTAGCAAAAAGGTTGTAGTTCAAGTTTTATTTAAAGGTAGGAAGTTTTTAGTACCTGTGTGGTTCATAACCTTCCCATATCCATACTTTTCCATATACAACCATTTCATGGTCTCATACATGACTAGATTTACTGGCATTCATTCCTATAACAAGTTCTTATCTTTTATTTCTTTGGTAATTACCTCATAACCAAATTAACTTCACATTCTACTATGTCATTGTGTGAATTCAAAAGTTAAAAATCTTTGATAACTATGATAGGCCTCCAGCCTTTACCACATCTAGTGGTATCTTATTCATGTTAATACATTCAAATAATACCATCCCGTGTATCATAGAAAATCAATCGGGGAATATTCTTACATGAATTTCCCCTTTGGAAATTATGTAACATAATTTCAAAAGAGAATACTTACCTGCATAGCTACCATTAAACAAATTTTATATTACCTGATTATCTTATGAAAGATGAAGCTTTCATGCTTATTTTATCATACTTATAACCAACACTTTACCTTTCTATTGCTTCCTTCCATATGCAGCAACATCATCAACAACAGTTTGCAAACATGCAAGATTTTATTTTTTTTAGTTGTCCCAAAAAGCCATAACATACTTGCTGCCACAGAAATTGTAGCAATTTCTTTATCCCTATAAAAAATTTCCTTGTTGATCCTAGAAGTCTTTAATTCTTCCTGAATTCATGAATATTCTTGTGCTCTCATTGTAGTCATTGTACATGATTATTTCTGTCCTAAGCACTTTCTAGCCAATCACCCTTGGCTGCCCTTTGCATTTCTAGCCAAATCACTTTTTGCAGCCTCTGCATTTACAGCCAATACCCAACTAATATTAACCTTCAACTTTCATTTATTCCCTGGATCCTACTATCCTAACTCATATTTGGATGAATTATAATTCCAAACATGTTGTCTTATAGACTTTGGATCTTCAATATCCAGTTTCTCTTCGGAATTGAATTCCTTCATCCCTTTCCTAACTGAATACTTTAGTACTTGAGGTTTTCTTGTACTTTTTTCTTCTCTTTTCCAACTAGCCTCAAACTTGACTTGCCTATCCAATATCTAGCATACTGTAAGGATGCACATATGCCTCCTTTGTTATCTGCATGGAATTAACTTAAAGTACTTATTTACCTTACCATCATAGCTTCAAGTGATACCTCCAACCTCTTGGGTTGTCACTCACGGCTCTATGCCACTTAAGATGGATTCTTGTCAAGCACCATCTCCTCTGCATTCAAAACCATGCATAGAACCATTTTGGTTCCTTATTGATTTGTCTTTAGAAATCATTTCACTTTTAAATTATTATTGACTTGATATCTCCATGCTTCCATGGAAATACCTTCAACACCTTTGGAGTGTTTTCATGCATTCCTACTAGCTTGATGTCTACCTCATGATTTCTTCTTCCATTATCTTAGGATGTTCATGGACTTCACTCCATCTAGGAGTCCTTCCTTGTGTACCTTTCATACTTGCAACCACATATTATGATGATATCAATTTTCAGCATTCCAATATTATTTGGATTCCTATGATCTAGCTCCTACATGAACGAATTATAATTCCAGTCATGTTCTCTGAGTAACCTTGGTTAGTTAACACCAACCTCTTTCTTGAAGAAATTTGATTTAGACTTCTGACATGCATATTCAAATTTTGTCATGCCATATTAAATGACCTTCATGCCATGCTTCCACTACGCATTCGGATAGCAATAATGGAGGTTTTATCTCTAACTGCGGGACTGGTCCTTGGAGATGTCACATCTTATCTCCAAACTCTTTCATATTCCATAAAACCTTCCTTCCTTATTCCCATTCTTTGCATATCCATATGCACTTATGGTTCATGCATTATCATGTACTGCATATGGATGAATACCTGGAATCCCCTTTCTAAGACCTTTCCAATGATTTCCTCCTTTCTCAATTCAGAATCCTGAGCAGAAAGTTATAATTGTTTGCATAATGGTGCTTTCTGGAAGGTGATCTTTTTACATCTATTTTTATTTAATAGAGTCGAGTTGACTCTTGGATCCTTGTTGGATTCTCTCTTCAGGTTTACATACCTTCTTTACTTCTTTCGATGCAGGTTTGTTCCATCATGGACCCCATAGGCTCCATCTCTAATCCCTTCTTTGTTCTTAAAAACAATTTATGGGAACTATCCCTCTTTGTTTGGCCCCCAATCTCATGTGACCAAGCGCTAGCTGATAGGTGCTTATCTAGAGCTTCGGGACCTTGGGGCTCCGGAACTTCAGGCTTCGGGGGTTCTCGCAACTCTAAACCTCTAATTCCCCAGAGTGTTGAATTTGGAGAAATCACAAAGAATGGTGGATCGATGGTCCACAGCTTCCCAACATCCAATGGCTTATATCTTTTATGAAACTCTATCTCTGGGATTTTTCAAATCAGTGCTCTATAGGTCCTCCAGAGTGCCGGATCGACAAACTCACAAACAAAAAATCAATGGACTACACCTTCCCACTAACCAACGACCATGATCAACTACGGGACTCTAAGCTTCGGGAGTTCCAGACTATCCACACTCTCAAACCTTCCAGAGTACCAAGTCTCTAGACTGTTGCATCTGTTGCCATGTACCCTCTCTTGATCAACAGTCGAGATGGACTCTGGACTTAGGGATTCCTCAACCTTAATTATCTATTCCTTGAATCCTATGAAGTAACAAGACTCCAGAATACGAGATCTACTGTCGCATGTCCCTCCTCGATCAACGATGAGGATTTACTCCTCTCTCCGAAGCTTCGGGAGTCTTCAAACTTTAACAATTCTTGACCATGTTCAACTTCTTTGTGCAATCCATCAAGGGCCCCATCAAATATACTTGAGGGAAGTGCCATGTGACAGGATACTAGAAGCGGACACCTGTCCCAATCAGGAGGGGGACATGTGTCACATTCTAACTGGCATAATCAATCATCAAAGGGTACATAACTCACTGACACATGCAACACATCTCGTGCGTCCACGTCATCTCAGGTGATGTCAACAAATCACATCACTTCGGGACTTCAAGAGTTCCAGGATTTCAAAACTCCAGAACTTCAAAACTTCGAGACTTCGAAATATTTTCACATTAGCACACTCCAATTATTCCGAATGTCGAACTCTGAATACGTTGATCTTCTAACACGTGTCTCTTTTGATGGACGACCAATATTAACTACAAACTTTGGGACTTCAGGATTTTCTCTTTGTCACACTTTGTTTCTCTCGAAGTGTCAAACTATCGAATACCTTGATCAAATCCAATGGTAAACACTTCTCCCTGGGTCTACGGTGTATATCCTCTCTGGGACATTGAAACTTCGGGCTTTGGCCCTTTTTGTTATTATAACACATAAACTTCGTCGAAGTTGTGAAGTTCGAAGGACTTGGAGGTTAAATCTCATGCACCTTTTTCCATATCTAATGGCTGGAAAATGTTGGCCTTTCCCATGCACAGATCTTATGACCCAACTTCAAACCTTGTGGTTTCAAACCCATGGTTACTGCAGTCTCTTTTCCTTGTTGTATTTCTTGAACCGCTATACCTCCTGAGCT